>VYZU01040982.1:0-11421 GCA_013401355.1 Ceyx cyanopectus | reverse complement strand
TCATTTTAATGTGAAATGTGGAGGATTTATATACCAGCTGCCTGGACAAGATGCATCCCAGATGGAAATGGAGAACCCTCTGTGTGCTAAGCATCACTGCCTGGGGTGAGGGCTGTGGGAAGGTGCTTGTCCTGGTGGAACATCCCTCTCCCTGGCCACGGTTCCCCTGGCTGGTGACTTTGCAGGAGCCCTGCACTGCATCTGGACAGACTCTGGGTGTGATCCCTGCCTTTGGCCACCCAACCCACACTTTCCCACCGAAGCCAGTGGTCTCTGAGTGAATGAAGGCAACCGGGCACCCGTGGCATGAGAGGAGCTGCGGTGCTCATGCAGGAGGGCTTTTCTCACGCCCAGTGATTACCTTCCCAAACACCGGCACTTCAGGCTTGCCCCTGAGAAACAAACACTAATTTCAGCCGCACCCTTTCCTGCCTCCAGGCTGCGGGACAAGGGTATCCTCAGTGTACACCGTGTTCACCGACAAGGGGTGTGGGACAGGAACCAGCCCTCGTAAAATCACCCAGATTGAACCTGCTGCCCTCAGCCTGCCAAAGCAAACAGAGCTGATGTAAAAGCAAACACCAATGACAACGGCCCGGCTGCTGACAAGGGTTGGGCAAGCAGCTGGTTTCCAGTTTGCTGGCCTCAGCAGATGGCAGCGGCGGGAAACAGGCGCTGGGAGTTCCCACCCCGAAGGCACCCGGTGCCGCGGCCAAGGATGGGGCGGCCCCGAGGTTCCCTCCTCTCGCGTCTGCCACTTGCGCAACAGCGATGCCAAGACGGTCGCGGGGGTTTCAGGGGGAGCCCTCCCACCTGAGCGACCCACCCACCTGGCCCTGGCACAAGGGGTGATGCCAGTGGGTGGGTCCTGCCACCAGCCACTTAGTTCGCACTGTGCCCGCAGCCAAAACACCCAAAGCAAAAAAGGCCAGCAGCCGGGGAGGAGGGAGGGTGCTGGGAGCAGAGCTGTCCTGAGCAGCCCTTGCCGCCCTGGCACGCAGGGAGGAGCATATAGTCTTTTTCCAGGCACTGCTGCCACTGGTCACCGGGAGCATGCGCTGGCACAGGGCGCTCTGCTGCGCTGTTCTGGCAGAGCAGATTGTGCAGAGCCCGCTGCCAGAAGGGGAGGGGATGGAGCCAGCTGCTCTTCGGGAGACGGACCAGAAAACATCCGTGGTTCACTTGCCGGTGTCTTTTTGGCTCAAGGCCACCGTTCTGAGGTTTGCTGGACGCACAGTTCACACGCACATCCCGCTCAGCACCCCAGATGATGGGCACGGCAGACCCATGGCACAAGTGCTACAAGTGCAGAGCAAGAACTCATCCCCTCCCTCCCAGCCTGCCCAAAGCCAAGACTCTTCCTCCAGCTGGAACGCGAGCATCCCTGCTCAGGCTCCCCAGTGCCGTGGCACACACCTGACCCAGGTTAAAACGAAATCCTGCTTTTCAGAAGGATTTTGAAGCCTGGGTCCCCTTCCCTCCTAAGGTGACCAAACCCCGGTGCACAAAGCAGGGGTGTCCAGCGGCTCGTTTCAGCTGGGATGGCGGGCTGAAGGGACCACAGACCGCTGCCCGGGGACGGCCGGACAGGGATGCGGAGCGGGACCGGGTAGCGTGGGAAGGATGCTCTCGGAGAGCCGGGGCTGGGACAGCGGGGAGACTGCGGGTTCCCGTCGGGCCTCTCCCGCCGCCGCCTCCCAAACAAACAACAGCCTCTCCCGCTGCCGTGGTGACCGAGCCCCACCCTTCTCCCCACTGCCATGGCTACGGGGCTCCTCCCCTCCCGTCGAGGCTGACGCCGCCGCCTGCGTCGCCTGCGAACTCCGTCGGGGACAGGAGGGAGGATGGAGAGGGAGGGGGAAGGGAGGGTGATGACGTTGCCGGGCCGTTTCCACAGAAACCACGCAGCGACGTCAACAGGTTTGTGTGTTTTCAACGTTCCGCCGTCTCCCGGGTAACGTCAGGCGGTCGGCCCGGCCCCAGCAACAGCGCCGGGATTGGCCGGGAGGGGAGGGACCAGAGCGGCTCCTGCTCCGCCCTCTCCCCGCGGCAGAAGCGGCGTCTCCTCGGTCCAACGCCGCGTCGGTGCCGCCCCGTCCGAGGCGCCCGCACCCCGGGGTGCGGCGTGGCCCGTAGAGCGCCCCGTCGAGGAGGATGCGGTGCTGGGTACCCGCCGGGCAACTTGCCCCGCCTGCTGCCCCCCACACCCGGCTCTGTGCTCAGGGCACCGCGGAACCAGCCCTGGCTGGGATATTGGCTTCGGCGGCCCGCGGTTGCGGTGGGAGGTGGGAAGGACCCCCCCCGGCAGCCCCTCCATCCGTGTGGGGGGAGGCAGTAGGTGTGTGGCGTGGGAGAGCGGGTACCGTTGTCGCCCTCCTCCACTTGCCAGGCGTGTGTTTTCATCGGAACCCAAACCCACAGCTCCGGCCTCTGCTTCCTCACCAGGTCCAGGCTGCTCAGTGTCTGCAGCCCCTTGGGAGAGCAGGGTTTGCCTGGGGAGGGTGGGAGGGAATCTCTGTTGACAAGGGCTGAGAGCAGGTAGTTGTTCTGTTTGGCTGACTGGGCTTTGTGCTGGAGCACCCAGTGCCTTTTTTCCACCCCAGTGCTTGCCCACACCCACACTGGCACACTTGGTGCCAGGGGAGGCTGGCACAGTCAAGGGGTGTCTTATGCAGGTCAGAGGTGCCAGTTTTGCTGCCTGCTGAGCCCCATTGGGATCCTAAAGCAAGTTAACGTGTCCCAACTTGCTTGGTGGAGGTGTCCCTGCTATCCAGGCTCCCTCCAGTACAGAGGAGAGGCCTCCACGTGCAATCAGCAGCCAAACTCAGTGCCAAAGTGATTGCTGTGTTTCTTCTGTGGGGGCAGGTACCTGAGTTTCCAGCCCTGTACTCTCTGGTCTGTTTATTGTCTGCATTATTTCTGCCTCCCCTCAACAGGGAAGGAAACAGCATCTCTTCAGGTGCTGCTATGGGCCTGGATAATGTGTTTTTTTCAAGTGCTTTCTTCCCTTTGGAAAGGGCTGTGGGCTTGGTAGCAGCAAGCAACAGTCTCCTCCAGTCCCTGCTCACTGTGCAGAGACAGAGCAGAGCACCCCACATGATCTGCAAATATCATACTCCTTCCTCCCAGGTCTCTCTGGGCAATCAGCTGCTCAGCTCAGTTGCACAGACACTTAGGGATGAGTTAAAAGATGTTTCCCCCTTCCCAGCAGCTCCCTCCAGCCAGACCAAAGTGTTTGGCCATATCTGGGTCCTTTGGGAGGATCAAAGCCTCGGGGCTGGGCTGGCAGTGCTCCATGCTATTTACATGTATGTATATTCATGGCACTGTTAACCCCAGACCACTTAATAATAACTGCTTTTTGCATTTATTGCATTTCTTAAATACCATCTGAGGAACCTCAGTTTCCTGGGATATTCCCAATGTTTGTTCCTAGGATAAGGAAGGCCAGCTCTGCATGTAGCCAGGCCTTATGGGTTATTCTCTTGCTGTGTTCTCTGGTCTCTATTCCTGCAGTGGCAGTGTCTTTCCACAGAGCCAACAGCTTCCTTCAGCTCTGCTTTGTGTGCAGCCTGAGGTATGGCTCAGCCAGAATAAGGAGGGAATACCTTGCTTTCAAACCTTGCCATGTCCTTTCAGTAGCAGCAGATGGATGTGACTCACTCCAGGCCAAAAGCACACTGCTGGGGCTCAGTCCCTGCAGCAGCCTCATCCCTACAAGAGCCAGGGATGCCAAAAACCAGCCCTTGCATGTGTGAATGGCTGTCCTCTGGGGCAGCCTGCCCAGAGTGCTGGTGTCTGAGTGGCACAGGAGGAAGGTGAGCTGGGCACGACCTCCTGTGAAGCAGGACTGCTTCTCCAGGCAGTGGCAAAGCCTCAGCTGTCTCACTCCCTCCCAGGCTATCGTGAGCTTTGCCATCCTTTGTTGGTTCTGAGCTCTCTTGAGCAGTTCCCCAGAGCACCCCCCAGCCACAACAACTAGAAGGTCACTTTCTGCCCTGAGCCAATTTTCAACATCCCATCCCTTCACTTTGGCTGGTTCATTCTCTGCCCTGAAACAAAATCTGCTTAGCTAAGCACAGCAACATTTTCCTCCTTCCTCCTTTTCCTTCCTTCCTCCTTGGCTACCCATGGCCCATTTTTCTTCAAGATCTACTGCACCCATGGAGGAGAAGCTGGTGTGACTGGACTTGTCCAGCTGCCACTTTGAGAAAAATTAAATGCAAAAAGAAGCTCAAGCTTTCTCTTGCTTGTGTGTGTTTTTATTGCAGGCTCCTTGTGGGGTTCCATCGAGGAAAGTGCAGCTGTGCTCACCTTGTTTGGTTATCAGAAAATACCTGCATCAGCCTGGCTGTCACTGGGTTTGAACTTGCTGCCTCTCACTGAGCCTGAGCTTGTTGCTTTACATTTCTACACGATTCCACAAGTGTGTGGGTCACTTTGCTCCAGGTGTTTTCCTCTCCTTCCAGCTGCTCAGTGCCATGGGATTATAATGATGAGCAGGCACAGTGCCCTGGGATGGGTCTAGGCTGCTGGAGCCAGCTGAGAGATAAGAGTCCAGCTCGGCCATAGTGCCCTGGCTTCATTGCACCACCACAGCAGACGAAGCCCCAGCAGGAGCTGGAGAACTTTGTGCTTGAATTGCTCTGGGTATGAACCCTCACTCGCAGGGCAACGGCTGCTAGCCCAGCCCAGGGGCAAGGGGATGCGGGCAAAGCATCTCGACGGGCAAAGCTGCGTTTTCGGACCTGCCAGCTGCGAGCAGCTGCGATTGTGTCAGCCTGCTGTGCAGAGCAAGGTGGAGCCGTGGCTGGAGAGCCGGCATCCCCTGTGGTGCGGGCAAAAGCAGCAGGCAGAGCGGTGAGAAGGGGTGGGAGGGTTTATCGGCGCCATCCGCTGCTCGCTGGCGGCCCGTGGCGTGTGGCTGCACGACCATGAGATGCCGGGATGTCTCCACTCGCTCTGTTGATTCTTTAGGGTGTCCCTGTCACACACCCAGCTGCTGTGATTATTAATTACTATTTATACTCGGCGTTGAGTACACGCTGCGTTTTAAAGAGCGACCAGCAGAGGTGGGAGCCCTGCCCTCCTGGAGGCTCCCAGGCTGGGTGGGAGGGTGATAGCTGCAGAGTGGGGGTGCTCAGACCCTCCAGATAACCTGCTAAATTCACAGATTCACAGATCTTAGGGGTTGGAAGGGACCTAGAAGGTCATCTAGTCCAACCCCCCTAAAGGCCATTCTTACACCCCCTGATCCTGGGCCACATCAAGAGAGGGAGCAGACCCCCCAAAGCAAGTATTTTATCCCTCCCCTTTCCTGCTTTTCCATCCCATGTGCTCCTGAGCCCTACAGCCTTCTCTGCAGGACCCCTTGAGGCCAGGCAGACAAAATTGGTCCATGGTGCTGCTGCTGGGAGTGCACAGAGAGGGGGACACCAGGTGTGTGCAATGGCCCTGGAACCTGCCCATGAAGTCTGTAGCACAGTGGGTGTTCAGGCTGCTGTGTGCATCCTCTGATGGTGTAAGGCAGGGTGCTTGGGCAGGCAGTGATGAGTTCTCAGTGCAGAGGGGCATTTTACAGCAAGGAGCTACTTTTTTGGTGCCTGCAGCAGTGTCCTCTGCATGCCAGCCCTGCTGCTGGACCCTGGCCTGTGAGTCTCCTTCCCACCCACCCCAGCAGCCCCCTGGTTAGCTGGAGACATCCTCACGGATCCATCCTGTGGTTGGTGCTGCTGCCAGAGGGTGGGTTGGAGCTGGCATTTGTCTGCCAAAGAGCCACGCTGCTGGCATGAACTTTCCCCTGGTGAGTGGCCAGATTTAAGCAGAGCCATCTCTTGCCCCTGAGATGGGTGTTTGCTGTCCAAGTTGCAGCAGCCCACACAGCTCAAGTGCTTCTCTTCTGTGGTTTTCCAGCAGCTCAGCTGGAGGAGGGGTGTGAAAGCAGGGCCAGGTTGCACTCTGGGGCTGTGGAGCTCACTGCTCCCTTGTAAACCTGGAAGCTTCAAGCTTTCCCACCTCCCTGCTTGGCAGGAGGGAAATCAGAGGCCAGGTAGGTGGAGGGATCCCATTGGTACCAGATCCTTGTGAGGTGAGTGCTCCCTTGCCCTCTCAGCATCATTAAAATACCCAAGCAGTCATGGGCTTGCCTGGAGCAGGGAGAAGGGGTCATGGTGAGATGGAATACTCCCCCATCCCTACAGCAGTGCATCCCTGAGGCTGAGGCACAGCTGAGCACTGCCAGATCCTGGCAAAACCCTGGTTTAATGATGCTGTAGTTCTCAGTGAACCCGTGCTCTGCTCCCCAGATCCCACTATTTTGGAAGGGCTGCCCCCCTCTGCCCGTTCTGATGAGCAGAGTGAGGATGCCATGCTCATTTGTCTGCATCTTGGTGAGGGCAACCCCATCACTAGGGCAGGAGGGTTCACCCTCTGACTCTCTTCTGTCCCTGCAATACCACTTCCTTTTTTTTTTCTCACACACACTGTGGTAAAACCGTGTGCACCCCACGTTTCGGAGCAAACAACAAACCCACGTCATGTGTTTTCGTTTTCTCTGCTTCCTTGCCTTCACGTGTTAGAAATGTGCAACCTCTGAGCACTTTCCATTTGCTCCAGAGCACGCTCGGTCATGATGGCAACAGATCTTTGTATGGGCACCACAAAAATATTCTGGGTTTTGGTGGAAGAGGGTTTCCCTCCCTGATTTTCAGACACTTCTTTTTTTTTNTTTCCCCCCCTTTTTTTCAGCCATTTTTTTTTTTTTTTTTTTTTTTTTTTTTTTTTTTTTTTTTTTTTTTTTTTTTTTTTTTTTTTTTTTTTTTTTTTTTTTTTTTTTTTTTTTTTTTTTTTTTTTTTTTTTTTTTTTTTTTTTTTTTTTCAGGAGGGGTGGTTTGTCTGGAGGAACTCTGAGGTGGTTTGTAGACAGCAGCAGGGCTAAGTGGGGATTTTCTTAACAGTGCCTGGCAAATACCCAGGATTTCAAGCTGTTGGGAGGCTCTCTCCCGTGCAGGGCACCAATGCATCAACTCAGGCCCCGCTGAGGATGTGACCAGAGAGGTTTGGAGCTGCCAGCGACCGCAGAGTCATGGTTTTGCTGGCACATCCCTCCCGCAGGCAGTGCTGAGGGGAAATTTCCTCACCTGCAGCCTGGGGCTGCTGAAGGGACCGCCCCTGCCCCACTGAGGAGGGGCAAGGGCAAGGAGCCAGTCCAGGGCAAGGAGCCCCTTCAGCATCACAGGGACCTGGGGTAGCCGACGCCTTGCCCCGAGAAGGAATAGAGCTCGGGGGCCGTGGCTGAGCTGCCCAAGAAGCAGCGTCGCCCCCCGGGGGTCCTTTCCCCGGGAGCGGTGCGGGCCGTGAGCCGCTGCAGTCCTTGGCTGTCCCCTCCGCCGTGACGGGCAGCTCAGAAATAGCAGCTGGCCCAGTTCTCCCGCCCCCGTGGCCCAGATCTCTAAGAACGGAGGTTGCTCGCACAGCAACAGCAACAGCAGCAGCATCAGGCGCTGCATTTAGCCCATGAGCTCAAACAGCGGGAGACGCTGCCAGCAGGATCCCAGCCTGGCTGGGTGACGCTCCTGCTTGGAGACTGCGCTGCGGGCTCTGTTTGTTGCTGTAAACACGCTCGCTGCTGCAGCTTCCCTGTTACTATCTATAGCCGCGATCTCTTGGCTCCCGTGCAAGGAGAGTCTGCGGTCTGGCTCCCATCTTAGCCTGACCTGAGCCAGGGCTGCCTGACATCCCCCGTCGTGGGTGGGTGTCTCCGGGCTTCGCTGCAACGAGGATCAAAACAAAACCCAAACTGGAGGAAAGGACGAGCCTCTCAACCCTCCCCCCTCGACGGTGGTTTCCCGGTGGCCCCCCCGCCCGTGCCCTTGGCGGGTGTCCCAGCACCCTTGGGCGCAGCTCCCAATCTCTCCCCACCTTCCCGGGGGGCTGCACACCCCCCCCCAGGCTTCCCTGGCAGGGCTTCCCGCTGCTCCGTGGCATCACACCCGCTCTCCACCGTGACTCTTTGCACGTGAAACAAGTAAACAGCGCCAAAGAACCCGCTGCAGGGCAAGGAGGGGTGGGTCAGGATTTTGGCGTCCCCTGCCCAGCGACGGGGAGACCCCCCCGCTCTGTGGCGGGGAGGGAGTTTACCTTGCGGTGCAAAGCTCACGCCTGGCCGGGCAAAGCGAACCCCGACCCTTGCCTGCCTTGGAGCCCCCCCCAGGTTCCGCGGGGGCCCCGTCGAGCCGCAGAGGCACCCCCGGGGGAGGGGGGATGACCCGCGGCGGGATGGCATGGGGGCGGGCGCAACATCGGTGTGGCTTCAGCGGGGTGTCACCACGTGCGGGGGGAGGGGAGGAGGGACAAGGGTGGGCGCCGCGTCCCGTCGCGCCCCGTCCCGTCCCGCTCGCCGCACTTGGCTGCAGCCTGGAGCGCTTCCCGTCAGTCACGCCCCCTCGCACAGGATGTATCCCATATAAGGATATCTGCGTCAGTGGGTTCCCGAGCCCGGCCGTACCACTCCGAGCTGGGGGGGGGAAAAAACCCCGTCACCCTTCCCTCCGGGGCCGCCCGAGGGCATCCCCCCCGCCCCGACGGCCGCCTCTCGCCTTTCGCACCGGTTCTCGACGGCGGAATAGGCGGCGACGGGCGGCGGGCGGAGGGGCCCGCGGGGCGGGGAGGGGAGGACGCGGGACGCGAGGTCCCCCCCGCGCGGGCGGGTGGTGCGGCCCCGGTGACGTCGGCGGGAGGGTATAAAACGGACGCGCCGCGCGGTACTCCAACGGCAGAGGTAGCCCCGGCGACGGAGAGGAACGCGCACCGGACAGAGGGACGCATACAGCCGGCCTCTTTCTCCCCCCCCTCTCCTCCCGCGCCCCCCTTTACGTCGGTTCCTTCCAACGGCGCTCGGCTACCAACGCATCTCAACGCCGGCTTGCGAGCTTCTAACCGACATGATGTACCAGGGCTTCGCCGGAGAGTACGAGACTCCCTCCTCCCGCTGCAGCAGCGCTTCCCCGGCTGGGGACAGCCTCACCTACTACCCCTCCCCGGCGGACTCCTTTTCCAGCATGGGCTCCCCCGTCAACCCGCAGGTGAGTCGCTGGATACGCCGGTTGCGGGGGGTACCCGGGATGGGAGGGGGGGGACTGGGACCGCGGGACGGGTGCGGGCGGTGCGGGACTCGGCGGTGCCCGCGGGGGATGCCAGGACGGTGCTGAGCTGTCCCCCGGGGTGAGGGAAACGGTCTCGGTGCCGCGGTGGGGCGGACGGGGTACCGGGGGGAGAGGGGGGAGCCGTGGCCCGTGCCGCGCTCTGCGGCGGGTGTGTAAAGCGGTTTCATTGATAAAACGCGAGTTCATTGAGGAGACTCCGGAGCGGCGTCTGCGTCAGCGCGGACGTCAGAGATATTTATAACAGGCCGCTCTCGTGTGGAGCCGGCGCTGGCAGCTCGGCGCCGTGACCGGCGCGGCACCGGGGGCGTCGGGGGAGCGGTCTGGGCGTCCCGCTGACGGCAGGTCCCCCCCCTTTTTACTGTGTCCCTCAGGACTTTTGCACCGACCTGGCCGTCTCCAGCTCCAGCTTCGTGCCCACGGTGACGGCCATCTCCACCAGCCCCGACCTGCAGTGGTTGGTGCAACCCACTCTCATCTCTTCGGTGGCACCTTCTCAGAGCCGCGGGCACCCCTACGGGGTGTCGGCGCCCGCCCCCGCAGCCTACACCCGCCCTGCGGTGCTGAAGGCGCCGGGCGGCCGCGGGCAGAGCATCGGGCGGAGGGGCAAAGTCGAGCAGGTGAGCGGAGAGCGGTGCGTGGACGCGGGGGGNTGCTCCGCTCTCTCTGCAGGAGACCGACCAGCTGGAGGAGGAGAAGTCGGCGCTGCAGGCGGAGATCGCTAACCTGCTGAAGGAGAAGGAGAAGCTGGAGTTCATCCTGGCTGCTCACCGACCCGCCTGCAAGATGCCCGAGGAGCTGCGCTTCTCCGAAGAGCTGGCGGCCGCCACGGCGTTGGACCTGGGCACGCCCAGCCCTCCCGTGGCCGAGGAGGCTGCCTTCGCCCTGCCGCTGATGACCGAGGCACCGCCGGTGGTGCCGCCCAAGGAGACTGCTGGCAGCGGGCTGGAGCTCAAAGCCGAGCCCTTTGACGAGCTGCTTTTCTCGGCGGGGCAGCGAGAAGCCTCCCGCTCCGTGCCCGACATGGACCTGCCCGGAGCATCCTCCTTCTACGCGTCGGACTGGGAGCCGCTGGGCGCCGGGACCGGCGGTGAGCTGGAGCCCCTCTGCACCCCCGTGGTGACCTGCACCCCGTGCCCCAGCACTTACACCTCCACCTTCGTCTTCACCTACCCCGAGGCGGACGCCTTCCCCAGCTGCGCTGCCGCGCACCGAAAGGGCAGCAGCAGCAACGAGCCCTCGTCCGACTCCCTCAGCTCCCCCACCCTGCTGGCTTTGTGAGGGGCTGCAGCACTGACTGACTCGCCGGGCCCCCTTCCCGTGCACCCACCCCCCACACACCCCCACAGACTTAACCACGGTGCCCCGTGGGGGCATCGAGGGCCTGGGGAGGGCTCCATCACACCCTCCCCCCCACCCCCTGCCTGGTGTGGTGCCCCAGGGCTTGGCAGAGCACCCCGCAGCGAGGCCTCGAACCTCTTCCAGAGATGTAGCAAAATCGCATGGAGTTTGTCTCGTCCCCCCCACCCCCCCATTCCATGAGAGCTGGTAGTCTGTAGCATGTCCCACACGGCTGGGTAGGTGACTCCCTCCCCTCCTTAGTATCACTAGCATTAACTAATTAATCTTTTTTTTTTTGGTTTCAAATGGATTGGAATTTAACCTGGTGCTGGGTATCTCCGACTCGTATCTAGTGCAGCTGATTAACAATAACTACTGTGTTCCTGGCAATATTGTGTTCTGATGACTTAGCAATGACCCATCTTATGTGGGGGGGGTGGGGTGGGGGAAAAAAGAGACTTATTTTATTTTCTAGTAGGTAGATAAATAGCTATATCCATGTACTGTAGTCCTACATTGATGTTCATTGTAACTTTACTGATCATGCATTGTTGAGGTGGTCTGAATGTTCTGACATAAGTTTTCCATGAAAACGTTTTTATTGTGTTTTTAATTTATTTATTAAGATGGATTCTCAGATATTTATATTTTTATTTTATTTTTTTCTACCTTGAGGTCTTTTTTGACATGTGGAAAGTGAATTTGGATGAAACTTAAGCATTGTTTGCTTATTATTGTTCAGAGACATTGTCAATAAAAGCATTTAAGTTGATTGCTGGAGCTGTCCTGGTGTTACCTTCTGCACTGCTTCCTCCTAAAGGGGTTCCTCAGCCTCTAATTTAAGCTGAGTTTTATCAACTGCAGGCTGGGTGGGAATATCATTAAGCTGAGCCCTCTCCTTGCCCCTTCCCACCCCCCC
>VYZU01040981.1:8304-30289 GCA_013401355.1 Ceyx cyanopectus | reverse complement strand
AAAGATGTTAAACAGCACCAGTCTAAGTACCAATCTCTGAGGAACTGAAGAAGAAACAATGTGTTCCTATTTCTGTCAATTAACTTTTGTAGCTCTCTACACCTACCTTGAAAGGAAAAAAATCTGGAGCTAGTTTTATTTTTTGTGTATTACAGCTGAGGGTGCTCACATTTATCTGCATGTATCTATACACAATGAACTTACAATGTTTCACAGTCATAGGGGTAAAAACCTCCTGTGTTTAGAAGGATAGAAAATGTTAATAATCCACAGAATGCAATAAGTGTTTGCTATTACACTCTCTGCTACTGCAATCTGAAAAAATAAAAATTCATTGAGATAATTTATATTAAAAAGGCATCAAGAACTGATATTAAGGAAAATGGGTTTTGACTACAGTCTGTACTTATGCTGAAGTAATGATGAGTAATATGATTCAGCTTTCTTTTGTTCGAGGCCAACAAGATAATGTGCATGCTCAGCAAAAGAAAAATATGCATCCAGGCATCACACTAGTAACAGAAAGTAATTTCACACTGAATGATACAGACCTTGTTTTTTCACACTGGAGGAACTTCTGTCTTGCCATTGCTTGTCTGGTCCCTAGCAGCACAGGAAAGTAAGCAAAATAAAACTAAAAGTTTGATGTAATACTAAAAGCAAAGAGAAGCACTAGACAGGGCTTGCTGTAAACACACTGTTCACGCTGGCACAATGAAAATAAACTGCAAAATCATGTCACTGAAATTTTAATGGACTTAAATGAGAACACTGCTGTTTAATGGACTTTATGCAATGATCTGAAGCTCATCCATTCAAAGTACAACTTTTCATGAAGTTGGCTTGGTTTGGTATTTTTCTTTATAATTTTTCATCTGCCCTCCTTTGTATGCTCACATGGATACAGCTGATCAAAAATAACCTTGTGTTTAACTTTGTTCCAAGGCAGGAACAAAGCACCAGAGAGGGACTTCTGTGGTACTGTGATGTCATGATGAAGTAATGGTGTGGAAACACCTCTTAGCTTTAGATATCTAAGCCTCGAATTTCTCATCTCCAAGTGTTGAGTTATATCCTTCCTATTACTGTTGTTACCCACACAAACCCAAATGAATTAGGGCTCAACACAAGGAAGAACTTTTTCCCAGTGAGGGTGCCAGAGCTCTGGAACAGGCTGCCCAGGGAGGTTGTGGAGTCTCCATCTCTGGAGACACTTAAGACCCGCCTGGATCTGTTCCTGAGAGACTTGGTCTAGGTGATCCTGCTCAGGCAGGGGGGTTGGACTAGATGATCTTCTAGGTCCCTTCCAGCCCCTAATTTCTGTGATTCCTGTGATTCCTGTAATTTCTGTGATTCTGTGAATAATTTCTGTCCTTTCAAATGACATCAGGTAAAAGAAATACTATTTTTTTAATCTATTACTGATTATAATTTTGGTCCTTGTTTGACCCTTGGACAAGTCTAGATTACCTTTGTTTTGAACTGACACCTGGGCCAACTTTTAGGGTCAATGTTGTGTAAAGAGATACCTGCATTTTTAGTGTTGGCCTGGACTAGGCCAGAGTTTCAGGTAATATAGATTTATGTGATATGGATTACCAGCTACTTCTTGCAAATATAAAAATGTGCATGATTAATTATTTGTTCTGAGTAGTAGTATTTAATTTTTTTAAAGTCAGGGCCTACTGAAAAAAAACAAAACCAGGTGAAGTCCTGAGCAAGATTTGTGAGAGACAGTGGATAGCCGGCACATTCCTATCATAAATACATCATCTGAGGTATAGGAATTTAGTGCCACAATTTAGGGCCAGGACATAAAATAAAAGGAACAGGAACACTTAAACAAAGGTGTATCTGGAGTAGCAGAGGGAGGCACATCAATCCAAATGAAGAAAAGCAGTATGTAAGAGCGAGGAGGGAGCTAACAGGTAGGAAGCAGTTAACAATGCATCTGTGTGAAATTCTAAGAAAAGAAACTGAAAAACTTATTTCTGTTCCTATAGGATTACCTGATATAATCTCAAAACACGAAATAATTCAGTTTGAAAACTGATCAGTTGTCAGCTCAAGGTACTCTGCTGTTGAGAGTTCCAAAAGCAGGTTTCTGTCTCGCCATGCTTTACATTTTGAAGGCCTCAATACATCAAAGTATTAGTATTAGGCAGGTATTTTAGGATCTGAATAGAAGGGATATAAGAATGAATTTAATTAGTTGGTTACATCTGTGGTCTTCAAGAAAGGAAAGAGTTGAGAAGAAAGTTTTCTGTAATTTGTTATGAGAAAAATATGTAAAATATTCTGTATAGATATATTTTAATTTCCTCTGAAAAGTCCCACCTGAAGTGCAACAGATATATATATACACCTATAAAAATTACATATACATGTATTGGTATATATCATCAGTATACAAATATATAAAGAAACTGCAGATAAATACAGAGTCTCAGTGTCTTTGGGATGAAGACAGCATTTCACAGATGAAAGACTAATAATGTTAATATGTCAGTGTCAGGGTCTCAGCATTAATTGTTCTGCCAAACCAGATTGCATTAAAATCCCTCAAAAAATCAGGGGAATGTTTTCTACTACTTGATTCATAGGCACTGACTTTAAGAAATTAAATACTAATACTCAGAATAGGGGATTTAACATGCACATTTTGATGTTGGCAAGACATAGCTAGTAATTGATACCATAAATATACTACATTACCTCAAATCCTGCAGTATGGGATAGATAGTATTTCAGTGAAATGAGTTATTGAGAAGTTAAAATATATTTTCTGTGGTTTTTGTGATTGCTCTCTCAACTGAAATAACCCTCATCTGGTACATGTGTTCCAGCTGTATCAGAAATGCTATTGAAATGGGTGGGATAAAATCTGGACTCTTGTCTTTTTCTTATTTCCATCTTTCTAAAAATACCATTCCATTAATAGCATAGTATTTTCCCAGACTCCCTGTCTGTTGAGATGAAAAAAGGTATTCATTAAGCTACTTCGGTACTAGAGAGTTCTGATTGATGCAAAAAAACCTGACCACCCTTTTGACCTAATCAATATTATTGCACGAGTTTCTCAGGACGCCATGTCTTGGGCATCCTTCTTTTTTTTTTTTTCAGTTGTTTGATACCCTGATACCAAAAGCAATTATTACAGGAAGGATGTTGAGATACTGGAACGGGTTCAGAGAAGGGCAACAAAGCTGGTGAAGGGCCTGGAGAGTTTCTCCTATGAGGATAGGCTGAGGGAGCTGGGATTGTTTAGTCTGGTGAAGAGAAGGCTCAGGGGGGACCTTATTGCTCTCTACAACTACCTGAAGGGAAGTTGTAGGGAGGTGGGGGTCGACCTCTTTGCCTTAAAGATGACAGGACGAGGGGGAATGGCTTCAAGTTGCGCCAAGGGAAATTTAGGTTAGATATCAGGAGGAATTTCTTTACAGAGAGGGTGGTTAGGCATTGGAATGGGCTGCCCAGGGAGGTGGTGGAGTCCCCATCCCTAGAGGTGTTTAAGAGTTGCGTAGATGTGGTGCTGGGGGACATGGTTTAGGGACCCTGGCAGTGTAGGGTTAATGGCTGGACTTGATGATCTTGAAGGTCTCTTCCAGCCAAATCATTCTGTGATTCTGTGAAAAGCTGTAGACTGTCTGGCATGTTGGATACTACAGTTCCTGATTTCACCATTGGTTTGTTGCCACAAAAGTAATCATCTGAGCCCTAAAAACTGAGGATGTTTTAACCTGCTCTTTTTTCAACCGTACATGGCCACTTGTTCTGTCCTGTCTCAGTGGAGCTATAGCTTCAGCCCAGGACTTGTCCTGCTGAGCTGAATTGGTGCCTTGGAAAGAAACTCCTCTGCTCAGCATTTAAAATGCTGCTTTAGATGGTGGGGAAGAAGTGGCTAATAGTCAGAAACCAAGTACATCAGAACCATCAAAAAGAGGGACAAAGGACAATTAATGCAAACAGATGAAATATGCAAGAGGATAAAAATTATATAATAATAATAATAATAAAAAAAAAGAGTAGGAGAACGAAAAATTCAAACAACAGAGAAAGAAAGGTTCAAAATTTAGGCTTTGATGAAGAAAGAAAAGTTTGATGATTGGAAAAGATGAGGTAAAAGAGGAAGATAGATAGATAAAATGGGTGATAAATTAAGAAAAGCAAGAGAGAAAGATCAATTCTAGGGAATACCTGGAAATACATAATTGTCACCTCTGTCATGCTCATACATTTTGTCATTACAAACGAATGGAAGAAGGGATGGCAGAAGTTGGCAACAATGTAAAACCTGCAAGATTAATTCATATCTAATGTAATGTTTACTGGTATTTGGGAAATCTCAAGTTCAAATCTATTTCTTGCTGACTTGGAGCAGGAATTTGACTGCAGTTCTTTTACTACCTGAGCTGTATGAGCATGTCTGTACCACACAGCCCATGTTGCATCATGTCAAGACACTTAACTGAGCTCTGGATGGAGCAGTATCTGCATGGGAAGGGACACAGCCACACAACATAGCGTTGCACCCAGGCTGATCCCCCGCCTTTCAGCAGCTCACTCCACCTGAAAGGAATGCCAACCAAGCGTAGGCAAAGTGCTTCCAATGCGCAGGGCGTCTTGTTCTCACATCCTTCTACATTAGCACATTGTGAAGTAGAGATGTAATTCTGGATTTTACAGTTGAAGCTGTTTTACTTCCCAGAAATATGATAGTGCTCACAAAGCTACAGAGCCTGTGAGAATTACAGTTTAGATTTTGAGCCAGTGAATCCTTGTGTACTGATAACAATCACAAAACTACAGCTTTTTCTGTATAAAATAAAAGTGTTCTTATCCAAATCAGTTTGTAGGACTGGAAACTGAAAAAACTCACAAGTTCCACTTTATGGAACCATTTTGAACAACTTTTAATTCACCAGACAATATTTTAATAATTGAACATTTTCATCATTAAATGACATTTTATTTTAAATTAAAATGTTTTCTAAATGCATAACAATAAAGCCTGATCTCTTAGCTACCCATACTTGTTCCTCTGAGAAAAAAAAAACCCTCAAATACCTTAAATTCCATACTCTGGAGCAATTTAGGTCTCCTTAAGAGATCACAGTTTGAACTACAAATGCAATAAGGGCTGCATCCTGCTGTAACTGAAATTCTTCCTAAGTCTACTTCTGCTTTTCAATCTCCGTAATTTTTCATTAGATCAAGAGTCAAACATTTTTGTTGGCAGTAAAGCAATTCCAATTTGAACTGCCTTCTGTCTTCAATAGGAATATTCCTAAAGTACAGAAATAAAAATGTAAAACTTTGCTGTGTTTCATTACTTTCATTCTTTTGAACATTGCTTCTCTGAAAGCTCTGTGTGAAATTATTAGAAGATGGTTTTGAAATGCTTGTGAAAGTAGATGCATATATGGGACTCAAAGGGCCTTATTTAAAAAAGAAATTTGCCAGTTACCCAGATCTCTGGTTGGTTATGCCCATTCAAGGATACAGAATCCATCATTCGTATGATTATTTTTACATCTGAACTTTTTTTTATACTAGATATACTTGAAACTTTCAGGGTCATTTGCCCAGCATGTAGTTGAATGTCCTGTGCTATAGATTCCAATTAGCAAGACCATGTTCAATGGTCCTACACCACCAATGCTGTCTAACTGCTTTCCACTTGGCTTTATATGTTTCTTCTTTGTTGCAGCTGCAACCAGGTCTATCTACCCTTTGATAGAAAAATTTCAATTACCCCAGGGAGAAGCTTTTAGCTTTATTAAGCATTGAAGCCTACACATTTGTTCTTCTGTTGAAGAGCAGTTCAAAAGGAGAGTTTCTGAGGAAGTAATCTGATAAATTAGGATAAAGCTTGTGGACTTTCACACTGCTAATGTTTTTCCTGTAATCTGAGCCTAAGAATCTGTCACCTCAATGTACGGTTAAAGCATTTCTTTAACACTTTTAGCCCCTGACAGATGTTTCTTATACTTTACAAGTAAATGGCTCTTTAGTGTTTTTTGAGACTGCTCTGCTCCCAGCATAAAATTGATGTCACAGAAGGCTGGGTAGCTGTGCTCTAGCCTTGATAGATAGTGACAGAAAAATGTTCCCGTCTGGTAGCTGTGTATTGGCCTCTGAGTAAACTAATGGTTTCCTTTTTAGATGATGGGTGTCAACTCACCACCTCCTTGTTGCCAAGAGTAACCTTAGTTATCTAAGAAAAAGCAAGGACTATATACAGCAGAGCTCTGATCTGCCCTCACTTTGTTGTAGTTGGCCTCTTAGGGGAGAGGGGTGCCCAAGTGATGTGGAAGAAAGCAAGCAATAGCACTCGGGTAAGACACAACTCTCTGTAGATAAAAAAAGAAGCTATGCTTCCTAATGTTGTCAGTCTTGTCTTTTACTTCATTGGTGGGTTCATTTACACAAATAAATAAGGCTGTCATTTATGCTTCTGAATGTTTGAAAATTCCACAAAAGTTCCCCTTTGCTGGTTTGAAATAGAATCTGCCATTATTGTCTCTATCTTGCAAATTAATTTATTACTGTATTTGAAGTCCTAAATGCCTCTTGAGAGAGCTGAACATACAGTCTAACAATCCACCCATAAAGAGCAAACATGAGTTACACATTTAAGAAGATAATCTTTTGCTTGTATGGAAATCCTGTCACTCTTGATTTTCTGTTTAAGTGTCATATAATAAAGCCTTTCTTTCTCTTTTCAGGAAAGTTTTGTTTCTTCCTCATTTATTTGTGTTCTGTTTGGCATAGGAAAATGGCACATTGAGTCTATGAAAAGGGCACACAACTAAATGTATTAGTATCACCAAATCAGAAGAACACCAAAGTTGCTGGAGAGAGTCCAACGCAGGGCCACCAAGATGATTAGGGGAGTGGAGCATCTCCCTTCTGAGGAGAGGCTGAGAGAGTTGGGGCTCTTTAGCCTGGAGAAGAGGAGACTGAGGGGAGACCTCATTAATGNGGTTGTGGAGTCTCCATCTCTGGAGACACTTAAGACCCGCCTGGATCTGTTCCTGAGTGACTTGGTCTAGGTGATCCTGCTCAGGCAGGGGGGTTGGACTAGATGATCTTCTAGGTCCCTTCCAGCCCCTAATTTCTGTGATTCTGTGATTCTGTGATTCTGTGATTCTGGGATGAATTATATATATTTTAGGAATCCTCAAAAAAGAACAAAGAGGAAACAAATAACCATGGAGAGAGTTCTCCAAACCCACAATCCCACCTAAATCTGAAGCTACAACATCTTTGGGTTTTTTTTGAGAACTATTAAGTATCAGTCACTATCAGTTTCAAACACAGGTAGTGGAATTCACATAAGCAAATCTCACCTGGCTAAATACTGCCCTATAAATATACAAGTTATAATCTGTTATTAAGACACAAGATGATATAGTAATAATAAATAAAAATCTTACAACCAGGGATTTTGAATGAATTTTCACTCTTCATTCCTGTACATCCATCATCAGGCCAACATGCCATCTACCTCTCTCTTACAAGACATATACAACCTCTACCATCCCACTGGAAAGAGGCACTTTCTTTTTTTTTTTCTCAGCATATCAACTAACAACAAATACTACTACTAAAACCAAGACAAAATTGAAAAAAAAAAATAAAAAAAAATCCCTACACTATTAGTTTTATCTTAGGAAGACACTATTTCATGGTGCAATAAAAATATTAAGACAGAGGAAAAATAACTAAGATTACAGAAATTAATTCTATATCAAAGTCCACAGAAGGATTCTTGTTGATATCAAAGCTTTGGCTTCTGTTTGATAATGAGATTACACGTATTTTACTTTGTGTACTCTGCAGAGTAGATGTGTTACTGCTGTCTGACAATGATTCTACACAAAATTTAATCAGTCTAAAAGCAAAAGATACATTTTTTGTGTCACTGGGTTTGGAAAACATGTAGCCCAAGACATGATACCATAACCTTGGAGTTGGAGCTGTAGTTAGAGTTCATGTTTCCAGTGTTTCATCATGTTGTGCTATCATAATGTTTTAGGCCTTCACTTCCAGTTAGTTGAGACCTTTGCCTTTCAATTTTCAACTTATCTATCCAGCTTCATTCAGTATGTTTGTATATATGTAATTACATGAAACAACAATTCTGTTGTCAGGAAAAAATAAAAGTGGAAAAATTACTGTCTCACTCTGTCACCTGGTTGGGTCTGGAAAAATCAGCTGGAGTAGAATGCAGTTAGAAGGCAGTAGGTAAAACTGAAGAAGAAAATATAAAGATAAAAGATAAAACATAAAGAAAAGGTTAGCTTGTTCATGAAAAGCCTGTATCTCTGCCTATCCTCTTATCAAAACAGAAATAGTATCATAAACCAAATACCCAATCTTACTTTGATACACTCCATTTTCTGGATAGTCTGGTTGCAGAGCCTGGTGACATTTTGACATGTAACCTTTTAAGAGATGACTCAATAAGCTCAGTCCTTTTGAAGCTGTATTGGTCACAAATGCCAAGTCACTACTCCAAAGTTCAAGGTATATGTTACTGAATCAGTCATTGCCATTACCAATGTTTTTACAGCATTAAGAGAGAGAAAAAGCACTGGAGGGAAGTCTTGCAGGCGCCAGACAGCCAGAGAAGTCTATATTAAGACTTATACTGAATTTTTAGTTATCAGCAAAACCAAACTAAGAATCTGCATGCTCAGCTGAGAACTTTCGTTATGAAATGCTACGATATTTTTTCCTTCTAGGTTTGAACTCTTCTGTTCAACACATACTCAAAGTTGGTTGCTAAACAAGCAGAGAAGTTTTTGATGTTTACATCACAGTAATATCTACTGAGATTTCTGAGTGTGCATTGAGAGGAGTTTCTTAAAAATAATTTAAACTCCACTAAATGGGAACCATAATATTCCTTAATGCTGAACCCAAGCTGTGAACTTCAGCACAACAAAGACTGAAGAAGCTCACCTCACTGAGGGTACATCTGACCTGTAGCTGGAGAAGGCCAACTTCATTCTCCATATGTGAAAATGCTACAGCCCATCATGATCTAGCAGATATCTCTTATGCTGGAATTGGTCCTAAGGTATTCCCATCCTAGCTCCTGTCTTGCCCCTGCCCTGCCCAGACCCTTTTGCTTTCTTATTCTTCCTTCATTCTGCAACAGGTTTTTACAGATAAAGTTATATGTCTAGTAACGGGGACTATCAGGAGAAGTAAAAGCTGGCTGATCAGCCAAGAGAAGAGTATCACTGCCTGTGCAGTGGAGGTGATTTAAAACTGTCTAGGAGATGAACAAGGTGCTGCTGCCCATGGCAGTGAGTAGAGGCTGAAGGCTGCTTGGGCCAGTTTGACAGGGCAGGAGAGCTGCTGCCAGCTGAGGCAGTGGAGGTGGATTTGACTGCTGTGAGAAAGAGGGTGTTAGGAGAGGGGACACAGGCTGCAGAAGGAGAGGGGAAAGGTTACAGGGCTTTGTAAAGCAGAGATCCAACTTGCAGCTACCACTGCAGCACGTCTGCTTTGCATTATCACATGACAGAAAAAATCAGATGAAGCCTTCAAATGAGCAGAACAGCTCTGTCAGAAACTTGATGTTGATCGATAGGCCAGATTGTTTCAGCACAGTGCTTTCACCCAGATGGTACTTTCTCTTCCTGGTACAATGATTTATAATTTTGAGTAACTTTTATTTCATGGACTTCTAATGAAAGATCCTGTTATAATCATCTATAGTAGGGAACAATTTAGATCACCTGCAGAGAAGTCATCATCACTACATAACCTTCACATGCTATTAAGCAAAGATCTTTTTTAGTCAAATATTATTTAGAGAATTTCTCTGCTTTTAGAGACATTTCCAAAGCATTAACATTAGATAATGTCCATGAGAGGCAGATAAAGGTGCTGGTGAATCACTTTCATTAGGAGTTACTGTTACCCACTGTAGCCTACAGTGTGAGACTATGAATGGAGTGAGCTGTATGTTAAAAATCACAGGAATGATCTACAAAGCATAAGGAAAAATAATTTATAATAATAAAAACAGTGCTCGAGAACACTTCAGAGAAGCCAGGTTCTGCTGCAAGGATTCTGTGACAATCTCAGCCAGTGCTTTTCAGCATCTTCAGTCATTGTCTCATTTCAATAAATTAAGATACCTCTGTTCTTGATCATTACAGCAGTTCACAAAGCAAGGAGTAATTTATATCTCTCTGGCTAATGATGGTACCTCCCAGGCTGAGAGGACCACTTCAGTGAAGTGGCATTGTATGAGTAATCCAGGCACTCATGCACATGCAGAAAATATCTGTGTCTTAATGCATTTTTTTCCTCTCCAAAGAAAACATATTCTATAGCCTTCTTGTATCATTCCTCTTCCTGCATTACTCCACTTCAAGATACTCTTTCTAGAACATGTCTTCATTCCTTTCTCTGCATAACTAAGCGGTAGGTCAGACAGTAGGTATGTATATTATAGTCTCGGGCACAGGAACTCCCCTCTAAGGAGATATTCAAAGTCATTGAAATAAAAAGGAAATAAATAAAACTATGAACCCTGATTATTAGTCTCTTATATATTAGTTTCAGTATATAGCTGCTGTTCAGCTGACATATTAAATGGTGAGCAAAAAATAACACTACTACTATATATATAAATATTATTATGAAGCAGCAGTCATTGCCCTCATCCCATCAAGAGCAATAGCTGGCACCAGTTAATGGGATATCTACTATCAAGAGTTGTCCAAACCTTAAAAAATTCTATTCAAAGCAGAGAAGGAACAGAGAGATGTTACCCAGGTGAAGGATACAATGCCCTTAATTTGACTGTGCTTTTTCATCCTACCAGTAGAACAGCTTTGTCTGTGAATCTGGCTACAGCATAGAGGGATTAAAAGAGAGAATGTGCACACACATCTTGCAAAATTAATGCCACAGTATTTAATTCAGCAGGAATCTTATTGTAATAGGAAAAAACTACTACTTTCAAGGAATCACTATCTCCCTGGAATGCACATGTGTACACACACAACCTCTGCAGGTATTTGTACCTACAGGACAAGTGGCTAAACTATGCCTAATACTCAGAAAACTCTGACTTCACACACATCACTGGCTTGCAACCATGAAGTTGCGTAGGACCGTCAAAGACATAAAGCTTGTAGCATGTTTCACATTCCAAATGGCATCTGGTATTCACCAGAAAATAGAAACCTCAGCACATCTAATTGCAGTACTTCAGAGTACTCTGTGCAGCCCAGTGCGTGAGCTGCTTTTTGGGTGTGAAGAAAGCCTGCAATGAGAAGCACAGTACCAGCACCACTGCTTGGCTCTGGGATTGCTGCATCTTTACTCCCAAGAGACTATAAGAACAGAGGAGTTGCATTTAAAAAAAAAATAAATCTTCAATATTTGCTTTTTCCTTTATCTGCTCTTATCCTTATGTTTCCTTGGTGAGAGACATCCACAATATTTTTAATTGATTTGTAGGATTTGATAATGCAGTTAGGCCTGTTCATTGTAAACGACTGGAGTTTATCTGAGAAAAGTGCCAGAAAACTCTTTAATACTTTTAAGTAGTCTGAAAAAATACTTGGATGAGCTTTCTGTTGTGAAAAGGAGGGTATTAGCCACAGTAGAGGAACTGAAAGGACACCTTTGTATGTTTCTCAGAAAGTTTTGTTTAGGTACTAAAGGCTTTTTAAAATTTCCCTATCAAAATATTAACCAATTCTGAGTTATAGATTCAGCAGATTAAATTCTTTTGGGTTTATAATAAAAGAGATCATAATGAATTATTTAGACTTTACAGTTAGTCTTTGGAATTGATGATCTGACAATTTAATTCCACTTTGATATTATCAATAGCTAACAAACATCTATTTATATAACAAAACACTTCAGTTAGTATTCATTCAGTAAGCCTCAACTTTCACTTTAGCTTAGTAGTGGTGATAGCAGCTCAATTTTAGTTCCCTGCTTGCCTTTTTTTTTTCCTAGAGAGATTTAATATTTTTAAAAGAAAACAATAATTTAATTAAAAATCAACTTTTTTTTTTTTTTTTCAATAAGCAGCACAGACCAAGAACATTTTCATACTGAATGAATATTAAGTGATCAAGGGAAAAGCTGATGGTTTGGGTTTTTTTTACTTCCCAAAACTCGAGCGTCTCACACAGTCCTACTTATAGATCATACAAACTCTTCCCAGTGTACAGATCTGTACCTTTGAACAAGGCACACTCCCAAAATATGTGTAAGGAATTACCTCCATAGTGTGGTTCGACCATAGTACTGGTTGACCAGACTTAGGCAGATTAAATCCTTGTNCTATCTCCCTGGAATGCACATGTGTACACACACAACCTCTGCAGGTATTTGTACCTACAGGACAAGTGGCTAAACTATGCCTAATACTCAGAAAACTCTGACTTCACACACATCACTGGCTTGCAACCATGAAGTTGCGTAGGACCGTCAAAGACATAAAGCTTGTAGCATGTTTCACATTCCAAATGGCATCTGGTATTCACCAGAAAATAGAAACCTCAGCACATCTAATTGCAGTACTTCAGAGTACTCTGTGCAGCCCAGTGCGTGAGCTGCTTTTTGGGTGTGAAGAAAGCCTGCAATGAGAAGCACAGTACCAGCACCACTGCTTGGCTCTGGGATTGCTGCATCTTTACTCCCAAGAGACTATAAGAACAGAGGAGTTGCATTTAAAAAAAAAATAAATCTTCAATATTTGCTTTTTCCTTTATCTGCTCTTATCCTTATGTTTCCTTGGTGAGAGACATCCACAATATTTTTAATTGATTTGTAGGATTTGATAATGCAGTTAGGCCTGTTCATTGTAAACGACTGGAGTTTATCTGAGAAAAGTGCCAGAAAACTCTTTAATACTTTTAAGTAGTCTGAAAAAATACTTGGATGAGCTTTCTGTTGTGAAAAGGAGGGTATTAGCCACAGTAGAGGAACTGAAAGGACACCTTTGTATGTTTCTCAGAAAGTTTTGTTTAGGTACTAAAGGCTTTTTAAAATTTCCCTATCAAAATATTAACCAATTCTGAGTTATAGATTCAGCAGATTAAATTCTTTTGGGTTTATAATAAAAGAGATCATAATGAATTATTTAGACTTTACAGTTAGTCTTTGGAATTGATGATCTGACAATTTAATTCCACTTTGATATTATCAATAGCTAACAAACATCTATTTATATAACAAAACACTTCAGTTAGTATTCATTCAGTAAGCCTCAACTTTCACTTTAGCTTAGTAGTGGTGATAGCAGCTCAATTTTAGTTCCCTGCTTGCCTTTTTTTTTTCCTAGAGAGATTTAATATTTTTAAAAGAAAACAGTAATTTAATTAAAAATCCACTTTTTTTTTTTTTTTTTTCAATAAGCAGCACAGACCAAGAACATTTTCATACTGAATGAATATTAAGTGATCAAGGGAAAAGCTGATGGTTTGGGTTTTTTTTACTTCCCAAAACTCGAGCGTCTCACACAGTCCTACTTATAGATCATACAAACTCTTCCCAGTGTACAGATCTGTACCTTTGAACAAGGCACACTCCCAAAATATGTGTAAGGAATTACCTCCATAGTGTGGTTCGACCATAGTACTGGTTGACCAGACTTAGGCAGATTAAATCCTTGTGAATGGATACATGCAAAAGCTTACACTTTAAAGATTGAATACATTATATGGTTACTCTCTTGCAAAAGCTGTGCTTGTCCTACCACACTAAAGGAAGATCCATGAGAGATATGATCAGGTACAGGTTTCTAAGAATCAGTACTTCACTCGACTGGTGAGGTGCTGTCTTTTGTGGTTTCTGCACATCAACTCTACATTACTAAAACCCAGAATGTCCCAAGACTGGAAAAATGTAGCCTTACTTCAGAAGTGATTTATCTCTAATTGTACATGATATTTAACAATAATTGTTAGATTTTTTTTTCCCCTTCTTTTGTGGTGAGAAAGTGTCTGTAGGAAATCTGCATTTCAACTTCTCCAACTTTAACCTCCAAAAGCTTGAAGGGGCTGCATATTTGGACACAGTGTGAATGCACTAAATCTTATTTTTCTGTATTTTGTGATCCTACTGCCATCTAGAGTATAAAAGTAACATTGTGTCAAGAAACGCTATCAACATTATTTAATTAATGGATTTTGTATTAACAGTCTGCAAGCATAATCATAATAATATTTTTTCTCTATTTTATTCCACAGCTGCCACCTAGAGTTATAAAGCACATATATTATTTTTCTAAATGCAGCTATTTAATTAGCAGCTGATACCTTACTTTTCCACAATTTTATCATTGCTTTGGCATGTCTCTTTGTTCTGAATGTCAGTACAACCCAAGTATTGCACCTAATGTTCTATATTTAAAATATTAAGAAAGTGGTTAAGCCAAATAATTAATTTGTGGCAATTTTAGGTTTTAAAGGTCAACTTCAAATAAGAAAATATCTTAGGTCAATCTAACTTTTTTTTTTTTCTGGTTTCAGGACATCATTCATCATAAAACTTGGACTTAATATTCATGTGAGACCACCTAATCAGAATTAATAGGGGAAAAAAATAGGTTGCCATTGTCATGAACAATGACAGACAGCTGCTGCTGCTACTGTAAAATACCTTAAGATTTTACAGAACCTTTGGTGGTGCAGAAAGCAACACACGTGCCTTGGGGACTGTAAAACAATCAATAAAAGAAAATAATGAATAATAGGTTACCAAATCTGAAGTCACTAGTGCATGTGACCTTGTATATTTGAAGGTTCAAAAGAAGTCGCCTTTGATGCCTAGTAGGTAACTACAGAAATTCCTGGAAGAAATCCTAGGCATTCTTGTTCTTTTAGTCTATTTAATTTTTAGACGGCTTTGGATGACTGCACTGGAGGTAACAGCAACCCTCCAAGATCAAACATCCACCAACTCTTTACCTGGATTGTTCCTTCCTCTTTGCTGATGTAATCACTTTCATTATCCCTCTTCAGGTGGCCTTGACAGCTTACTTTGTTGGGAATCCTTAGCTTGTCATGTCTAGTGGAAACAGTAGCACTTTCTATATCTTTGTTTGACAGCTCTATTACAGTGCCTCAAAACTCGGGAATTTAATACATAGGCCTCCTCAATATCACTAATGGCAAATTTCATGAAAAAAACCCACCTTTACTTGGACTTTGATCACATAACTTTCTCTAGCTGGCTGTTCTTGGTTCCTAGTTTCTCTAGCTGTGCCCCTTGCCTTCTTTCACCTACCTTGAAGTAAAGTCCATGTCCTGGTTTTGTCTTTTCAAACTATTTTTATGAAAAGTAGTCACAGCTTTTGTCACAATGGCTTCACCTTAATAGCAACATGAAAGTCACACATGCCTCTGTATATCCTCTAAATAGCTCACCCCAGGAAAACTGCTGCAGATAACACAGGTTGCCAAACGAAGCAAGGTTTTATTCTCAGGTTGGTGTCATTTGTCTTTTTAGTAGGGAACTTTTGAATAATATATCCAATCAGTTCCACAATTTCTCAAAGCAATACCTAGGCATAAATGCATAGGTATTTACACACTAAGCAGAATGAAATGAGAAAAAGAGTCAAACACAGAACTTACAAAGCTCAGCTATACAGCTGGCAGAACCAGAAGCTACAATATTATCTGTAATTGCATACAGATCAAAGCTATTAACAGCACACAGTCTAACAACAAATATCTCATCTCTGCTTGTCTTATTGTAGAAATAAGAGAACTGATGATGGTGTTAAAGACAGGCCTGGATGAAAGAGCCACTAGAGTCCAATAAGTATAAAGGATGAAGAGTGAATGTTGTGGGGTTGGAAAGAGCCCCTGGGAGGCTGGAAGGACTCACAATTAGATGTCTGGGACTGGGAGGGCACTCTCAATGTCTGAGGGGTGCTTCAGGGCATTCCTGAAAATGTAACAGAACAGGAAGATGGTGAATAGGACCCTTGCAAGCTAGAGGGACAAATATAAACACTGCTTAGTGTCAGGAAAGGCCTAAAAAGCAGTCTTCTGAAGTATTGATCACCCTGAATAGTGATTACCATATGAGATTACACAAGAAAAATAATCCCATACAAGCCTCTTTTTTAAGCATATAACAAAAGCAATGGCAATAGGCTGTTATCTCCTAACCTCAGCTATATCTGAATAGTGATAAAAAATCCCAGATGTGTAAACTACAGAATCACTAATTCCAGTGCTTGTTGCGACCTCTCACTCATACCCTCTGTATCCTCATAGTCTATCATGAGTTTTGTTAAGAATCTTGTAAAATTTACCCAGTGGTGAATGGTAATACATGACTTTTATGAAAATGGGCTATTATCTTCCTGGGTTAGTAACCACTGTCTGAAATGTTTTGTTTTGTTTTTCTGTTTGAATTAGGGGTCATTTGTTATGTTTCTTTTGGTCTGCGGTGACTCTCATTTTGGGACCTCTTGTTTTTCTTAGGTATTGGCAAAATTTTTTTTTCCCTTGGTCTATCAGATCTGGTAATTCTAGTAAGTTATACTCTCCATTTATGGAAAAGACACTATAATGTTGATACTTTGTTAAAAAAAATTTCTCTGTTATTTACACTGATCTTTCTTCTAGTACTTGTCAAGGGGTAGCAATTCCTTCTGTTTTAAAAAAAACAAACCTTTTTTTTTTTATCCTGCCTGTGGGGGTGGGGCTGGGCCAGTCGGGGCCAGGGAGGGGTGGCCATGGGGGGGCAACAGGATGGGACAAGCCTGGACATGCACACAGACAGAAACGGAAGAGAAGTGATTTCCAGAGGGCTGGGACTCACTCTCTTCTTCGGCATGGACTCGGAAGAAAACGGAAATCTTCTCTTTCCTCCAGCTCATTCTCCCTTCCAGACTGGACTATCTCCGACCAGCAGTTCAGCACCAGGTTTTCCAGGAGCACCTCTGCCAGCTGCGTATTTTGTGGGTTCATCTGACACTTTGATCCCCTGAGACCCTGTTTTCTTCTTAAAAAAAAAAGGAGTGGGGACTTTTCCTTTCTCATGGCATTGTTTCCCCCACCCTGCCCCTCCCTGCTCAACGGTGCATTCCGGTGGCCCCTGCTGGTTGTTGGAGGGAAGGGCGGCCATCTGTGTCTGTTACATATATTGCTGTTTCAAAGTTTACTGATTATACATTTTGTTATTGTTTGGTTTTGCATTCTATTGATTATACATTTTGTTGTTTAGTTTTGCACTCTATAACAAATCTCTCTCTCTCTTTCCCTATATATATATATTGTTTAATAAATTATTATAATAGAATCATAGAATGATTTGGCTGGAAGAGACCTTCAAGATCATTAAGTCCAGCCATTAACCCTACACTGCCAGGGTCCCTAAACCATGTCCCCCAGCACCACGTCTACGCGATTCTTTAACACCTCCAGGGATGGGGACTCCACCACCTCCCTGGGCAGCCCATTCCAATGCCTAACCACCCTCTCTGTAAGAAATTCTTCTTGTCTCCTTATTCTATAAAATTTAAGATAATACTTGTCCAAACTAGGACATATTTCTGACCATAAAAGTCAGGGTGTATTATATATACATGTATAACAGAGAACTACAAAAATGAGGCAGTTGTAACTTATAAGCCATTATCTATGAACTTTCGTAGAATCCCATCTTGGTCAAATTACAGCAAACCTTTGCTATTCAGCATATTCTATGTTATTTTAACTCAATATTTAAAATGAGAATTGATCAGAAGATTACACCACTGGATGATCATCTCTTAGAAAGATTCATCGTATACAAGCTTTTTGAGGGACTATTGTTCTCAAGTTGGAGCATGAGAGGTTTAGGGTCAACACAAGGTAAAACTTTTTCACAGTGAGGATGACAGCTCTGGAATGGGCTGCCCAGGGAGGTTGTGGAGTCTCCATCTCTGGAGACACTTAAACCCGCCTGGATCTGTTCCTAGGTGACTTAGTCTAGGTGATCCTGCTCAGGCAGGGGGGTTGGACTAGATGATCTTCTGTCACCCTGTCCACCAGGACCCCATACATACAAAGATCTTAACAAAGTGCTTAAGAGATTTAAGAAAAGCATTTGACTCCTGATGAGCAGACAAGGTCTACTCAATACACATAGTTGATAGTGTGAATTTGCAGCCTGCTCTTCAATCCAAATTCACATGGGATCCCTGTTGCACTGTTTCAAATCCTGTTTTCATATTCTTGTAATATCATTCTAAATGGTTCAGATATAACAGTTCCCATTCTGTTTACATTATTAAACAAGCATAGCTTTTGCTTTTGACAGTAAGTGATCAGGCTCATAATGCCTCTAGTAATTATTTTTCACTGAATATCAATATATATTATGAAATTTACATCCAGGAACTAATAAGGCCTCAGAAAGAACTGGTCCCATGTGATCGCAGCTTTGTCCTCAAGCTGTTTGTTTTATGTGTGTTGGCTCTTATACCTTTATAATTTTTCAGTGGTTCATGCTAGTATTCTATAAGCAAGTGATACAAAGCACAGAAAGGTAGTACAATTTATGAGACCAAAAGCTGTAAATGGTAGGAAGACAAGCTTTTCTGTGCATATCCCTGTCTTTGGGTTTGAAATAGACACAGCAAAATTTAAGCTTGTATACAATATGCCCCTTTAGCCAGACACACTATTGCAGCCCTTTGCATGGGGCAATTCTGAAATATTTTACAGTTGATCTGCATTTATGAAAACTAATTTGTCATTCTTTTGAACCTTTGGCTAACTCTGTTTGCTGTAGTTGTGCCAAGTTATACATTTCTAATGAAAGCAGTTCCAAGTCTGTAGCTGTTTGCTAACACTATCATTTGGAAAGCAGACTATTTCAGTAGCTCTCAAAATATTCCGATTTAGTGCAATAACTGTTTTGGCCTTTTTATTCTTTCTACAGTAAACACTTAGTCTGATCAACTTCACATTATAAAGATTCATTAGCTAGGTATGAACCATAATGATCACTGATAATATCCAAGAGTTTGTTATAAAGAAAAAGGTTTTTTTTTTGCCAGAAAATGTTGATTAAAGTAGTCTTGAAACATATTCTCCTTAAAAACCACTGTACAGCAAAAACCAAATGTCCCAGGATCACTTCAGTACTTACTCTTATGACTGATAGTTAAAAAAGACATTGTTGGCTGCAATAGGCTGAAATGTAACCACTAAAGTGAAGAATCACAAGTATTCATCTTTTCTCTGGCTCCATAAATGCATAAAACACAACAACCTCCTGAGAAGGAACAAGCCCATGTGCTCCACTTCTCTTACCTGTGAGGCAGCATAATGCATAGGCTGAACTTTTTGTAGAACTTTAGGCATTTGGAGAAATTTAAAGCATGTACAGCTATGGAATACACACGTCTCCAAAGTTAGATAGCAGCTACATGGAGCATCTAAGGACTTGGTAATTAAATCCCACTTTAAAACAACTCCCTCTAGATCTAATTCTACCATAAATAGATTATAAATTTCACTTACTTAAGATTTTTTCATCAAAGTAACTAGTCACAGCTTGTAATCCAGAGTTTATCAGAATTGCACAACCTTGGTTTTTACTGTTGGGATTGTCTCAGAGAGGAGCAAAGTTTTACCACAGGCAGTACTGGGGGTGTGGGGAGTTCAGTTTCCACACTGGCTTTGAAAAAACTGCCAGTGTCCAGAAGAGGGCCTTTCCTGGCTTATTGAAGCATTCGAAACTTGAGATTTTGAACCAAAAGTCTTAATTTTACTATATAGGGTCTTGGTCTGTGTCTAGGTTTCTCTACTTTATCAGTGAACTGATAAACTCTGTGAACTCTATAGTTGCCTACAGTTGTGAGGGACTGGTCTCAGTAAACTGGGGCATACCTTCGAATTCTATGTTCCAGCTATCTTGAGGATTAAAAAAGAAGTAAAACAAGAGGTCTAGATTTCCAGTTTATCAAAGTTATTTCAAAAGACAAGACTATAAGGTTTACAGAATGTACTTTTGTCTGATAGCAATGAATCATCAGTCAGGTCCATCTCCCAGCAAAGGTAAACTCTTTAATTTAAACATAAGTTCAGTCTAAGACATTAGGAGAAGGACTGTATTATCAGTTTTCCAAAATGGTTCTGCCAAGATGAAAACAGAATTTTGTACAACACTCCAAGCAAGCTCATCATTTGCCCTCATATTTCAGAACTGAATGATGAAGACCATGGAATGTAGATATTTATCAAATAGCAGCAATGCTAATTTACATTGATTGGCAACTACATTATTTCTAAAGCAGGCCATAAGCAGGGTCATGCTTTTCCAAGCAGTATTGTGTATTCCAGAAATAGTCAGGAATTCAAAATAACGAGCATCTAACATAGTGCACTCCTCAAATTTCTTCCTCTATTAAATTCAATAAAGGGATAGTGCTACTGCAGAAGAAAAGATGCTTAACACATTTGTTTAAAAAGTCAAGATTCTGAAGTTTTGTGTAAACCAAGGATCTACTACACAATTATTTATCCATTCCATGATATTTTCTGCTGTAGAGAATATTATTCTAAAATAATAATGACAGAATCACGGAATGTTAGGGAATGAAGGGACCTCTGAGGATCATCAAGTCCAACCTCCACCACCAAAGCAGGACAAGACTAGAACAGATCAGGCAGAAATGCATCCAGATAGCTCTTGAACATCTCCAGAGAAGAAGACTCCACAACTTCTCTGGGGAGTCTATTCCAGTGCTGTACAACTCAACAACAGTAAAGAAGCTCTTCCTCGTGTTGAAGTGGAACATCTTGTACTCCAGCTCAAATCCATTGTACCTCATCCTATCACAATGCACAGTTGAGAAGAGGAATAATAATTTTATTTCAGAAAAGTGATTGTTATTCAAACCAGATAAATTATTTCAGAATAAAGTCAATTGTAATTGGAAAGTACATACATGGGGGAATTACTTCAGAACAGCATAAGGGAAATAATTATTTTGGGATGATCATGTAAGATGATTTCAAAATCTTGCCAAATTGTGAATCAACAGAATGTGCACTAAATGCAGGCTCTTATGTGACTGAGGTGCTAGATATATTACAATATTGAAAATGCAGAAAATTAATTGAAATCCTATGTTTGGATGGCTGTTTCCCATGCTAATAGCTATGTTTACAGTATCATTATCATAATTTCATCGTTATTTAGTTGTACTGTAATAAGTCCGGAGGCTTGAATCAGGCCATTCTGCTAGGCAGTGTTCAAGCAGACTTAATGTGGCATTCCCTTCCCAAAGCAGCCAGGGAAACTATGTAAGTAACAATGAAAAGTAACTTCAAAATGAGTTCATATGGTGAGCTACCCCTGAAGACAAAGGTTTTAGGCCTGAATTTTTAATCATATTGCTTTTGTTCTTAAACAGGGGCCTGTTGTCCATTTATTTATTTATTTATTTTTATCTGATTTCATTGTCAAGACACAAAGCTGAATTTGCAAACTCACAGCCATTTCCATGGCAACAGATTGTGATGTTATGATGTTATGATGTCCACTGTTGGAGCAAACAAAACAAGCCACCAAGCTGTCAGAATAAGGTACAAGTAGGAGCACTTTATAACCATAAAGATGCATCTCTAAAATCATTGCTGGTTGATATCATATCTATTTCACAGACATCCACTTCCACATTCCCCCCAAGCCCATGATTCTTCACAGAAATTAAGATGCTGAGTTAAAGGGCTGATCTAATAAACTGCAAAGTCAATGGAATTCTGCTGCTGTTTTTTTAGGAACTGGTTGGGCCAAGAGAGCCACTATGAATATCACAGAATCACAGAATCACAGAAATTAGGGGCTGGAAGGGACCTAGAAGATCATCTAGTCCAACCCCCCTGCCTGAGCAGGATCACTTAGACCAAGTCTCTCAGGAACAGATCCAGGCGGGTCTTAAGTGTCTCCAGAGATGGAGACTCCACAACCCCCCTGG
>VYZU01040975.1:0-11931 GCA_013401355.1 Ceyx cyanopectus | reverse complement strand
CCTCCTGGGTGTGCTCCTGGACAGGCTTTGTTCAGCAGGAACTAACATCAGGAGTTGCAAAACTCTTCTGCGCTGTCAGTCTAATTATTTTTCCTGATTCAGGACAATCAAAGGCATGTGAGGCTAAAATGGAGTGGATTTGAGATGCTTTTAGAGGTGCAGTTTCGGTGAAATCGATGGAAATGTCTCCTGGCTTTTAAAAAGGGATGTAATTGTCTAATATGCATGAAATCTTCTGAAAAAAAAAATAAATCTGCCTTTTAATTTATATCCCATTTATTAGGTACTTCACACACCTCTCTGATAATTTGAACAGTAAAAGGCTGTTCACCTCAATCACAGCTCACGGCAATGAGTTCTGCAGGTGAATTCGAGACAAAAAAATTACTCCCTTTTCATCTGTTTTCAGAAAAAAAAGTGCTTTTCTATTCCTGTTTTGGGTGAGTCAGACTTTTGTTCCCCTTCTGTTCTCTTCTAATGTCTCTTTTTCATCTTTGTGAACTGCTTAGCAAGGTGGGCTGAAAACCAGCAGTGATCTGAGCGGAGCCACAAACCTCTTTCAGTTTCACTTGGGTGGAAGTGGCGTGGAGCTGGAGTAGCCTTCCCCCCTTTGGAGCATCCTTTCCTCTGCCTTATTTTACTCCTTCTCCAGTGGGGACAGCAGGAAGGCAGTGGCAGGAGCAGGGATGCAGAAAATTCTCTGGTGGCTGCTGTTGGGTCAAATTCAGTGTTTGTTTTGTTGAAAAGTCAGAATGTTGGAGGGAAAAATGTGGCACCATTCTCCATCTGACTCAAAAATGAATTTAATACCACTTTAGGCAGCTCCAGAGCTTTCCTGCATTTCAATTCTTTCCACGTGCGGGTTCCCTCTGCATCTTTCATCATTCCAGGGCACGTTCTGAGTTTTGACTGGTCCTTGACATGCAGGAGCAGGTCCAAAGAAGTGACCTGAAGTGAAGATGAGCCTGTTGCTCCAGGAGCAGCACTGCAGCTCTGTCTGCATCACTCCTCCCAGAGCAAGAGCCCCGTGAGCTTCAGCTGAGGACCAGGGCTCCCCCAGACTGCCAAGGTGCTGGGGTCCAGCTCTGCTGCCTGGAGTGCCCACGTGTGTTGGTGTGGGAGGTTTCAGCTTGTTCCACAGCTTGTCTTTCCACCGACGAGTCTGCAGCTGCTGCTGCATGATTTGATGCTGTGCTGGACCTTCCTTTTTGCTCCTGGCTGGGGAACTTTGCCTGCTGCTGTGCAAAAAGCTCATCTCCTCTCAAACATCTGCTGTGAGGAGGGGACTCTGCATCCCAGAAAGAAGAGACATGAAGCCCTGGGGCAAGTTAGAGCAACCTAAAGACTGTTTTGATCTCTGCTGAGGGACAGCCCACGACTGACAGTCTCAGTGTCCACATCAGGGTCATTTTTTACTCCTCTTTCAACCACTAACCTTTCCTGAGAGGCAGGTTCATAGGACTGGAAGGCAAATGGCATAAATTGGTGGCAGATGTGATGGAAGACCAGGGGTGTGAAGTCTACTGGAGGACTTCAGCTATTCTTGCGAGGAATTGCTCAAATAAATTAAAATATCAAATATTTATCCAGTAATCTGTTTGACATTCCATTCAAACTCATGCATTTTGAGGGGAGTACATATTTGGCCATTTTATTAAGAACATATCTATTATTTATGTATTTCTGTTTTATTCATAAAACACAAAAATAAAGAATGTTTTTCTTATTGAAGTGCACACGTGGGAATAGGAAATAAAGAAAAAAATCTACCATAAAGTAACTACTTGAGGATTACTGGAACTTTTAAACGTCTGATTCCAGATGGGTCAACTCCCCATTCCTCAAGAGATGGTTTTGTGTATTTTCAATTCGCACAAGGGGTTTCAATCCAGTTGCTTGGATGAAGGGGTTTGATTTGGGATTTCCACCAACTTCCAGAGGAAAAGGGCTCATTTAGCTACCCTTATTGCATTATTCAGCCTGTATTGCTATTCCAGAATATCTTGAATTCCTTCTCAGAATTTACACACACTAGTGAGGTCAAGTCTGCATATTCTGCACTTTTAATTTTCTTGGTGGGTACACACTTCAAACCTGAAATATCCCTTCTTCCAACAAAGATCTTGCTTATTCCTTTAGACTAACAGCTCTGTCATTTCAGAAGTAGATCAATGGCCAAGTGTAGGAGCAGGAAGACATTTCTGAGGGTGTCAGAGCCTGGCCCAGGCTGCCCAGAGAGGTGGTGGCTGCCCCAGCCCTGGCACCATCCCAGGTTCCATAAAAATGCTGCAGTTTGCCTCTCACAAAAATGAGTATGAGCATCTCCATTTCTCTCTTTGGGGTCCACACGGCTCTTTGAGGGGTGACAATGGCAGTGCTGTACCACAGAACATCAACGTCACATGGACACATCAGGAAGGAATTGTGTAGTGTTTCTTCACAGCTCCTGAGTTCTCTTGTGCTGCTGCTCACGGGATCTCCCTCAATGTAGGAGAGATACAGTGGGGATGGTTTGCAGACCTGGTGGCCCATCTCAAATGTGATGGCACCATCTCAGCAGCCACAGGATGGAAAAGCAGCTGGCACAGTCTCAGCAGAGACTGGGAGCAGAAGCAAAGGCCTCATTCACACCTCAGTCAAAATGCCTGGAAGCAAAAAACATCAATAACCCCGACCACTAAAACACCGCCTGGAAAACTGGGCAAAACACCTCAACAAAACCCACTTCTTGAGGCTAAAACAGGGAGAGAGGTGTTGAAGGACAGAATGACTTAGCCATAGGATAGTTTTGCTGCGCCTGCCTTTGATTGAAAGGATAATAAAGGGTTTTCATAAAAGCTATTTGCAGGCTAGGACTGATAAATAATTGTTTTTGACTGCATTCTGCGCTCGTGAATTCCCCGTGGTGGCTCAGGGTGCAGCTTGTGATTTTCTTTCTTCCTTTTAATTATACAAATATGATAAGAGGTGCTTGTTCTCCCCTTTCCCAACAGGGAGAAGGAGGAAGCTCAGAACATGAAGTGGTTTACCAAAGGCTGCACCTTCGACTGGCCTCAGGCAGCTACATGACTCCAGCCAAGATTCAAATACAGTGAGCATTAGAAAACAGGTTATACGTTTAATAAAACCCAATCCCCAGCCCACAGTTTGCTCTCCAGACACAGTTTTAAAGCAGCCTGAAGCACTGCACCGTGTCCAGAGCTGGGGAGCATCACCAGGCTGGTTCAGAGCGTGGGGTTGGCTGAGAGGGGCAGAGTGGGACACAGAGCTGCTGACAGCGTGGGGAAGGGAGGTTTCTGTGGTTGGGGACATGCCATGGTGCAAAGGTGGAGATGGGCCAGTAGAAACCACTCTCACGTGCTTTACTCTCCACCACCAGAGAAATCCCACGCGGAGCAGCTGGTGTTTGTAGGACTTGGCTCAACAAGGACATTGGGTGCTATGGAGAAGACCTTCCTGACTGGAATACCTTTAGGACTACCAGGAGCAAAGGAGCTTAGAGATTCCATAATGGGAAAGCAGGCAATTCAGGACCATAATTTAGATTTAGTTATATTTTTAGTTTGATTTTTTTCTACTAAATCAAACAAATGAACAAAAAACCCCAAACAAAACAAAAAAATAATAAACCAAAAAAAAAACTAAACCAAAAAAACCCAAGCAACCCCAAAAGAACTGAAAAAAAATCCCAAAAGAAAGAAGCAATAAGCTTTTAACTAGGCAAAGTAAAGCTCACTGTGGTGAATTTTGGTGACTATAATGGCAGTGTGTGAGGAGGTCACGCTGAGTGTAATTTCAAATTACAGAAGCAAGTAGCTTTCCTAATTACTATGGATAGTAGGCTCATAAACTGAGATGATAATTAGCCTGAAATATGAAATAATCTCTGTGGAAACTCTTTGGTTTGACCAGAGTTAATATTTAATTATGAGAATTAATCCCACAGTCAGGTGGTGAGCTCTGAGAAAGCTGCAGAGAGCTGCTGAGCCTCCAGAAGATGAGACCCCCCTCATCCTGGAACTGCAGTTGGGCATTTCCCTCTCCTTCTCACAACCATTTTCTTAGTCTTATGTGAAGTGGATTTTTTCATCTCAGTCCTATATATACAGTCCATAGGACTCCCCCAAGCTACCCAAATCTGGCCACACTATCCCAACACCCATGAAATGTGATTTTTTTATGCACTGGAAATGCAGACACACAGTTGGTTGTCAGGGCTGTGAGGCAGGTGGAGGGTCTTGGTTCAATAGGTCATCCCAGGGCAGAGAAACCCTTAATTATGTTGTACTTCTGTTCATCATCAGTCCTCAGGAGTGGAAAGGAAACCTGCTTGTGCAGTGGAGCCCCTGCCTGGGCCATGGCCAAACTTTCTTTCCTTCTTCTCCCTGATATTCTGTGTGGTACCAACCACATCCCTCCTCCTCCTGCCTCAGTTCTCCCAGCAAACCAAGCTCAACACTCCTTCCCCTCCCAGGGTAAAACCACACAAAGCACATTAACGTTAATGAGTTCATTAATGACAGCACTCGGGTAGCTATGGTGATGAAGGCCTTGTAAGCACCTCAATAAATTAAAGGGGCTGGGGCAGAACATGGCCCTTCTCCTGCCAGTTCTACCAGCATCTGGGTGCAGTAGGCTCTTCCAGGACTGATGGATTGTGCTTTGCAACATTAAATCTCCTGCAGGACACGAGGAGGTGAAATAATAAAAGTGATGTTCATTATACTGCAATTAAATAGGCTTGGACTGAAATTAAAGGGGCACCAAAGCCACTTGAGCTGTGAGCAGCTGAAACCCACCACGACCCTGCCACAAAGCCAGCTTGCTCCCAGGGCCTGCAGAATCAGACTTCCTTTGTGTCCTGGTCTGAGTGACAACAGAGCTGATTCTGCCCATCCTGGGATCCCAGCCCATAGCTGGCATGTCCAGTATAAAGCTGATATATATATATATATATATTCCATTTTTATGATTATTCATTTTCCTTAAGGCTTTTCTAGGTCCCTTCTCTAATCTCTCAGTCTCTCTCCCTATTCCTTTTCTCCTCTGGAGATGGAGGGGGGGTTAACAGAGTCAGTTACAGGTCTAAGGGGCTGCCCTGACCCCAAAACCCTTCCTGAAAGCTTCACAGTTGATCACACTGCACCTCAGCTCCACCCCCCTCTTTGGGGAAGGAGCAACAAGCTGCAACCAAGCAGTGCTGTCAAACAGCAGAACTCCCAGCCAGCTGCTGGGACTGTGCAGAGGAGGCTGCTGAAAGCATTTGCAGTGACCTAAAAACCTGCCACTGCTTTCAGGTCCCCGTGGTTTGGGGTTGTTTTTTTCCCCCTCTTCATTTTCCCACCCCTGATGCTGCTGCCAGAAGGTGATGATTCAGGAACCCCTGTTGAAATACTGGCTCACATTTCTTCCCTGCTTGCCTTGAATGCTTTCAGCCTGCTATTCCTCAGTGAGTCTTGTCAGAGGGATGTCTTTCACCGTATTTATCTCTCTCGGGGAGTGAATGCAGCAACAGATTGTTATTGCCATTCAGAAACCTTCCCTCTCTGTGGTTATGGATGAGAAGACTCAGAGGCACCTTCCAGAAGTGAAGCTTCTTTGAAATCTCAAATAATTTTCTGGTCTGCTGGTACCCTTTAGTATAAAGATGGGAGTAAAGTGGTGAGTGGGACTGTCTTTGTTAAACAATCCTCTTAAAGGGGAAAGGCTAAAGAGCTTTAGTGCTTACCACCCCAGAACTACTGCCACGCAGTTATTATTCTGCAGCTTTAAACCTGCATCACTTGAAAGGGGCAGAAAAGCAGCAGAAAAGCAGCAGCCTTGTTCAGGGCAGAGTAGCTCAGGCAGAGAGAGCAATCACTTCAACTGTGTGGCACAACACAGCTTCACAGAATGGTTTTGGTTGCAAGAGACCTTTCAGAGCATCCAGTCCAACCATCCCCAGCAGTGGGGGGCAGCACTGCCCCATGGCCCTCAGCACCACAGCTCCAGGGCTTGGAAACCCCTCCAGGGCTCACAGGGACTCCACCCCTGCCCTGGGCAGCCTGGCACAGCCCTGCAGGGGAAGAAATTGTTCCTCAGCTCCAACCTCAGCCTCCCCTGGGGTGACTTGAGGCTGGTTCCTCTTGTCCTGTCCCTTGTTCCTTGAGCCAGAAGGTCTCCCCTGAGCCTCCTTTGCTCCAGTCTCAACAGCCCCAGAACAACCTGCTGAACAACCTCCCTTCAGAGTCTACAGGGGAAGCTAGCAGGGCTGCACAGAGCTGGTGCAGACCTGGCACCAAACTAGACATTGCCCACCCAGCCCGGGACAGTCAGGTTGGACCTGTGTGCATCAGCATAAGTGCCAGGGAGGCACTTAATCAATTATTGAAGGACTGAGCCCAATCCTGGCAGCTGGCAACAGGCACCTGGGAATGAATGCAGAGGAATTGATTCATTTCCCATTTCTGCCAGTGTGACTGGGGACTGCTTCCCATATTTCAGAGGGGAAGCAGACGTGTGATGGGGTGGCATGTCAGCAAGCAAGGCTGAAGCCATTTGCTCTGTCATTTCTAACAATTCATTAAAACATTTTTTCTGACTTGAAATTTGATAAACAAGGGCACCAGTGCAGCGCTTGCAGAGGGCACTGCTTGAAAATACCTGGCATTAAAAAGCAGTTTAGCATTCCAAAGCCATGGGTGTGACTAGAAAGAAGCAATGTCCTGGTTGAATTCGTGCAGAGTGATGCATTAACCACGTCCCCAGCAGTGGCACCTCGCTGCCTCCCACCACTCCTGCCCTGGTGAGCCCTGGGAGGTGTTGAGCTCTGATCCTTGGAGCTCGTGTGCCCTGGGAGAAGATGCTGAGGGGTCCCTCAGGGCTCAGGGGTGCAGGGTGGAGATGGTGGCACCTTTATTTTTCAATAGAAATTAAATGGCAACAATGGAAAGTCCATTGTAGGATGTAAATCACACTGAACTTCACACCAAGTCTGGTCTCTCTTTCATGCCCCCGCTGCTTGTTTTTTTTTTCTCCCCTCTTTTCACAGACTTCTTGCTTATTAATCATCAGAGAAATTACTTTCTTTGGTTGTAACTACAGAAATTTTCAATTAGCCCGTGTGATTGGCTGCGTGTAAGAGAAGGAATGTAACATATGCTAAGTGTATGCATGACCTATTTAAAGTGATGGATAATCTTTCCTGGTGAAACTCTTGCAGTGGTATGTGCCTGCTACACATCAGTGAGTGTAAAATTTTGATTCTAAGTGGCATTGAGCTTGTGGAGAAACAAAGCAAAACCAGGAGCCACGTGTTCCACTGACACAAGCCAATGCTGGTTGTGGACTCACCAGAAGATGAACTTCTCAGCAAAAATGTTCCCCTGATCTTGGGTTTTGGTGAAGAGCTGAAACCCTGAAAAAAAAAAAAAACAACAGAAAAAAATCAATTTTTTTTTTGTTTTCTTTTTCCTTCATAGCTCAAGCCCTTACGTTCATTGCAGGTCTTTGATTTGAAATGTTTATTGTATTGTGTGAAACTTCCTCCTGATTGAAATGTGCCATTTTGGGGGGACACACCTGAGAAGTTGCTACCTGAAAACCTCCAGCTTGAACTGTGCTGGCTTATGATGCCCTACTTCAAGAGATGGACAACCACTTTAAAGCAGAAAAGATTTATGATATTTATAATATATTGTTCTTTATATAAAATGTTGATCATTATTTGTATAAACATAATTATTTTTCTTTATTAGAATTACATTCTTTATATAAAATATTTATGATTATTTCCCTCCCCTGCCTGAGCTCTTTGTCCAAAGCACCCCCCCCAAGCCTGCAACTTCTGCTAATCCCATATCCAACTATGATTTAAGGCCTTCAAGTGGTGTCAGAGCCACTGTAGGCTTAAATAAATTGTTTGAGTGGCTAACTACTCTTCTTGTTAAAAATTTCACCTCATTTCAAGGCTGAGTTTTTGCAGGTCAGGGTGCTAAGTATGATCCTTAATTATCCCTCTTCCTGCTGGATGGAAGAGGCCTCTCATCAGCAAATGTGTCACGTGTAGGCACTTGGAAATGATGAGCACGTCACCTCTACACCTTCTCTGAACAGACCCATCTCAGTGAGAGCAGGGTGTCCAGGTCTCCACTCTCTCTGATGCCCACCAGGTTTTCAGCATAGGCACCAAAATTGGCACTACTCTGTGGGAACAGAGTGAAAACCTGACATCACATCCCTGTTAGTGCTGGCCTTCTGTCCCCTGCAGTCCTCTCCAGGCTACCTGGCCCTGTGCTGGGTGCTCAGTGGCATCTTTTCAGGTTAATGGTCTGCAGAACACGGTCCTTTGCTTTAGACATGTTGTTCACAGCACTGATTTGGTGCAGTAGAGGTTCTGGCCACACGTTCTTGAAAGCATTTCTGCAAAGCTAATGACCTTAATGGACACTGAGATGTGTGAAGGAGGACCACAGCACAGCATCATTTTCTTCTCGTGGCATTTGGGAGTGGGCAAAGGGGAGAGATGGTGGGAAGAGAGGGACTTGAGGTGCACAGGCTCCTCTAGAGCCACAAACACAGGACAGAGATGATCCAAGGGCAAGTCCTTAGCAAGAGGCTACCTTGCTGGGAGTGCTCATGTGTAGGACACAGCAGATGAGCAAAGGTGAGGAACAGAAAGAAAGGCACAGAAGGGAAAGGAACTTGCCCACAAGCACAGCCAGAGTTGGAAGCCAAGTCTTTGTCTGCTGCCTTCCCACCAGAGCAGCCAGACACTCCAGGCTTTTATCTTTTTGAGGCAGCAGGTGCAATTTGGTCAAGCACCACTTAATCCATTCCCAAATGGCAGGAAGAATTTGTTTTATGGATCAGTACCTCAAGCTCCTGTGAAAATAGAGGGCACCTGTGGGTGAAAGTCAGTCAGACTGCCTTCCACCGGGCATTTGTTCCATTAAGCTGATTTTCTTCATATGATACAATTTACAATGTTATTTTACCCTTAAATGTGCTTGTCTGAAGCACAGAGACCGACGTCCTTTGGCTCTTGCTGGAGGTCTACCAAGGAGACACAGGTTTTGCAGGAAAGCCAGCAAGAGACATGGGTTTCTGCCAGAGTTTCCAAGTCCAGCAGGAGAACACAGAGCTCCAGGGGCAGAGTGGAGTCCTTCATGGAGTAGAAATCCCCTGAGAGTCACTAGCTACACAGACCCCACTCCTTGGTCAGTCCTTGAGTTGCACGTGGCTGGAGGATGGAGTACCCAGGCAAAGATAACCTCTGTTTTCCTTGTGTTTACCCTGGACATCCACTTCTGGGCACCATGAGGGTACATGGGGTCCCTGGGGTGCTCAGACAGGACACCTCTGTCCCACCACAGCTTCAGTCTCTCCAGCCCTGCAAGCAGGAGCAGCAGCATCCCAACGTCTGGCTCTTGCTTCATGGACCAAACAAGAGCATTGAATGGGGAAGGTTTTCCCAGAGGAAGGTGTGGGGTTTTCCTCCTCTGAGCTGACATGAGCAACCCCCAGGATGGCCTCCAAGCTGGATGCAGGAGAAGCAGGGGCTGCTGACTGTCTACTTAAGCAGGGAAGATTAATCTTTCTCTGATATTGGACAAATTGACACAGTTCCCTTCACGATTTCTTTCCTAAAGGACAAAGTTAACTTTAAGACAAACAGCTAAATAGCTCTAGTGGGATATTAAATTTCTACCAATACGAGGGAAATAAAACAGCTGTAACTGTAGCAATTTATTTCCTTGTTATTGTTATTTCCCTTTACTGTGTTAAGGCTCGTGTGCTGGGAACTGATTGCACCAATTTCCAGCGCTGTTACCTCTTGATGTTGTAAGCACCATGTTAGAGCAGATGATGAAGGACTTGTCTTTGCTACAAATATAATAGATGTGCTCTTGACTTTACTCCAGTTAAGATTCTATGAAGACAAGGCAGCTTTTGGCTTCTCGACTTCTTCCCAAAGGTTGTTTTTATTTCTGATGGCCTGAAAGAGACAAGGCTTCACTAGCAAGTGCTGAGGAGCATCAGCTACCCTAGTGTGTAATCAGGGCATCCTTAGTTTGCAGGCAACACTGAGTTAGGTAGGAGTCTTGATCAGCTGGAGGGCTGAGGAAGAGATGTGCAGATGTGGTGCTGAGGGCAGTGGTGCCCTGGCAGTGCTGGGTTCACAGTTGGAATTTATTATCTTAAAAGTGTTTTCCATCCTAAATGATTCTGTGATTCTGGAAAGGTGTTAAGACAGCAGACAAGGGCAAGCTATGGCTGTGGGTGGGAGATTAAAGCCAAATGACTGTAAAAGGAGACTCATCCCAAGGGCAGTTGGCCTCTGGAGCAGCTCATCAGGGTGATGCTGACTTCTCTTTCTTGTGTCCAGGCTCCTGAANCTGCTGGAGGTTGTAATTTCTCCCCAGCAGGGATGGGGGGACACCTCAAACACAGCTGCTCTTGGCACACCAGGGCCATGGCTGGTGCTGACTTTGTCCTCAGGGCTTTGCTACCCTCCCTAGCAGCAAGGGATACTTTTCATGGCCATGTTTCCCTGATTGATCAGACATTTCCACACTGGTTATATTCTTTTCTTCTCATGCCTGTCAATGATGAGCCTCAGCAAGGTGATAGAGAAGATGCTCTTATTCATCTGATGTTCTCCCTGAAAAATCAAATCCTATGGGCAGGAGCTGCCTGATGATGTGCATTTCAGTACCTGACCCAATCTCCTGGATTTGAACACAATTAATTGCTATTAATTGTTATTTTGTGGCATTTCAGGTAAAGGTTTTCCACAAGTGTTGCTGAAAACAGTCAGGTTTTGCTGGGGTTTTTTTCCCCCTTACTTTTGAAGAAAGGCAGATCAATTTTTATTATCGAGGAATGAAATCAGACAACTGTAAAGCAGTCTTTAATTGTGTTTCATGTAAGCAAGGCATTGATTTCAGATTAAGCAAGGGTAACTGAAGATGTTGCTTTAAAATTGTTTGTCTTCCACGTAAAAACTCAAACTGAGACATTTTATAAGATCAGCTCTGGCACTGGGAAGTGTTGAACTATTCATTTTTCACACACCTTCTTCATTAGAATCACAGAAGCATAGAAGCATGGAATGGTTTGGGTTGGAAGGATCTTAAAGATCATAGAATCATAAGGGGCTGGAAGGGACCTCTGAAGATCATCGAGTCCAACCCCTCTGCAGGGACACCTCCCACTAGACCAGGTTGCTCAGAGCCTCATCCAACCTAGTCTTAAACACTTCCAGGGATGGGGAATCCACAGATTCTCTGGGCAGCCCATGCCAGTGTTTCATTATCCTCATCATCAAATCTTTTTTATATGTCTAATATAATCTAAAAGGAATATAATATGATTAATATATTATTATATAAAGAATAGACTAGACTAGACTAGACTAGAATAGAATAGAAGAATAGAATATCTGTTTTGTCCCAAGTCCTCCATCTTTCCAACTCCTAGGGCAAAAACCTAGAGTTTCTCCACAGATGGCAGATTCATCCATCCTTCTGCTGAGCAGTTGTCGTGAATAAGTTTCTGTTACAGGGCTTTGGTTCAGCAGCAGTTTAGGATTTATTAATATTTTTTGAGATGGATCACAAGATTAGGCTGTATAATTCTTAACAGCCCTTGATCATCAGCCAATTTAGCCGAGTGATTCCATGGAATTTGTTACAACCAAAATAGTGACTTAGTGAAAGATTGGAGATGGCAAAGGTCACCCAAAATCAAATCACATGGGCAGACAGACAAACATTTCTGAATCTGATTAAGCACAGACAGACAGACAGACAGGCAAAGAGTTCTGCACCAAACTGCTCACACAGAGGTCAGCCTATGATAAAATTTCCCTTTCCATGAGTTTTATGAATTACTCCCTTCTGTCTGCTGCATCCATCAATGGAGGGCTGTTTGCTGACCTCATGAAATCAG
>VYZU01040970.1:0-33119 GCA_013401355.1 Ceyx cyanopectus | reverse complement strand
AATGTTGGAATTAGAAGCAGAGCCCACACATAAATTAATAATTACTCAGAACAGGCTTGGCTCTGAAGGCATGGTAAACAAAGGACACTGAACAGATAAGGCTAGTGACAAAGGAGAAAAAAAGATGGCCATTTCCTCTTGTGTGCACTGAGGCAGAAATCAGAAGGGGAAAATACTCAAGTGTTTATTAATTCAAAATTATGTTATATTGTATATATGCAAGGATCAAGTCTGAACTGAACAGAGGCTTTGCTCTTATTTTTCTTTTGCAAATATGGCTTTACATGCAATACCAATAATACTTAAAAAATATGTTTTGCAAAATCAATTAATTACAAATTGGTATAATGTATTTCACACAAGCTGTTGACTACTAGTTCAAAACTTGCAGATATCCCTTTGAAGAAAACCCCACAAGTGCCAAATTGTTATATACCATTTTCATGCAATATTTAACATTATTATTTATTAATAATTATTATTATGTATTTATTTATTGCATATTTAACACTGAACACAGACAACCATTTGATAATCTCAAGAACAACACAAGAGCTCAATGAAGCTTAGAGACAGCCAAAAAAAAATATGTGAGGGAAAAATTATGGGAAAACACCAGGTTAGGGAGATAGCAATGAAGAAAAGTCAATGATTTTCCTCCTCTTTGCCTGTTTCATGCTAACTCTAATGAGGAGAGCAGCTAAGTGGCCCTGCCAACCCTCCCGGTTGGATATGGATATGATGACAACACGTGAGGAATCAAACACTGCTGCTGCTGTTACATCTGGTTTTAAAAGGGACAACAGCCTCCCTTTAGAGCTCTTAGTTAACCAAGCAGTTTCTGCAACTGCTAACAGAATACATTTCCTAGAGGTGAATTGCAGGTGGTGGGAAGAATCAGACTCAAATCCATCCACTTTAAACAGCCTGATTGCTCTTATTTGGTAAGATCAGCTTTTCTTGTCTGTAATTCTTGATAGAGGTTGCTTTTTTTGTGAATTAAGTGCTGCCCATTAAAAAGGGTAGAAACCAACCATTTTGAGTACAGTCTATATGCCAAAATTATTAAAATATTAAATACCTGCTGTCTTTATAAAAGATATAAAAAAAATAAAAATCGTGAGGGCAAAACATAGGAAAGGAACTCCACTGGGAGTCCCCACCTCAGTGTGCCTGTCACAAGTAATGTGTTAACACCAAAACAAAGAAACCAGCTAACTGGAAATTCCTCCTGCAGTGCACAGCTGAAGCCAGAAATGCCTGTCACTGCTGCTCGTGCAAACATCACCATCTATGTGATACTTCACACGCTGGGTGTGTGCTGGCCCTGGACTACAGAGCATATAGAAGCATATTATGAGGATTCAGCAGTATGCTGAGGGCAAACTGATTTATTTTGCTTCCATTCTGATGTGGACCTTGTTAAAAGATTTCTTTTTCATCCACCCAAGGACTTGAGATAGCCAAGGGGGGAAATAATAATGTCTTTGAAGTTCCAGACAGAAAAAGACTGAATGCCACTCACTGCTTGAGTGTAAAATAGAGTATGGGAATGACCAGTTTTGTTATCCTTTATTCTTTTGTTATCCTTTATTCTTTTGTTATCCTTTTCTTCCTCACCAGTTGTTTGTGTTTTACCCAGTACTTTTTAAAGGCAAAATGCTGCTTTTCTGGACAACAATTCTACCACATCCTAATCTGTATGTTCCTGTGAACAACCATTACCAATATAAAATACCACAGTCTCTTCTTATGCTGTAATTAGGCATCATGAATTATTAGCTAATTATTAAGCAAAATGTATTGCCTTCCAGCATGGCTGTTGTAAGTCAAGTCATCCAGCTCCCATTTTACCTGACTCTATAAAATGAATGTTTTGTGCAGACTGCACAAAAGTTGAAACTCAACATTCAGACTACTGAGCGGAACCTTTTATGGAAATGCTAACCACTGTGTGAATTAGTGTCAGGTCAAAATCCACAGAAGAAATTTCAAAGACTAATTAGAAAATAAAAAATTTCATCAGCTGACAATATTTCCACCCAAATGAATCTCAAACAGAATCAAAGGAATGGCTGCTTGAGGAAAGAAATGGAGAGACCACGACTCTCTGTGAGCAACTCAGTGTCTTAAATAAAGGACAACAGAAGAAGCTAAACTGGAACAAGCTAACAATATAACCAGTAAGAATTGACCAGGATTAGGATCATATTCACTGCAAAATGACAAAGGAATTCAAGTGAACAGCTGAAAAAAATGTAGTTTCTAATCTCTTTTATTAGCGCTCACAGCTGAAAACTGAGAGGCAGCAAATGGGATGTCAGTTTTCCAAAGAAATTTCACAAGAGAAATGCAGGTTTCTAACTCTGGACATATGTGTGCTGAGAAAATCGATAGAAACTATAATAAAGGCTGGAATTACTGGACACGTAGATAAAAACTATATATTTGGGGAAAAAAAAAACCCACAGTTTTCACATGATTCGGCCTGGCAAATGTGTGGGAGTTCTTCACAGGGTAAATAAGTATATCCAGATGATAGAAACTACTTGGCTTTCCAAAGAGGAAAGTACTCTTTCCTTTTTTTTGTAACTGGAGTTCCCTCCAGTACCTTCTCAGGAAACTAATTAGTGATGGCACTGCATACCAAATACTTAGTTAAAAGTCAGGAAACAGAAAGCAGGGTGAAAACAGAACAGAAGAAGATCATTAAGATCAAGAAAAATCTGTGTTGGGAGCATGTGCTACTCAATACAGGGATGATAAATCTGAAAAGGACATGAGGAGCAGCAAGTTGAGAACATCTGCTGATAATACAAATGTATATTGAGTAGGAACAGGAGCAACTGATGGTGAAAAACTGCAGAGAGAAGATGCAATTCACTGGATATTAATGTAAAGAAATAGGATTGTTCTTCCCCATGTGTAACTTCATATACAAAATCATGGGCTCTGAGTTCACCACTAGCACCCAGGAAAAAGACCATGAGGGCTGCAACAGATGAAGTGTTAATAATTATTGAAATTGAGAACAAAACAGAATAACTTCATGACACCATAAGCAATCATGATTCCCTACATATTAAGCTGTGTAATTCTGTCTCCCCATTTAACTGGACTAAATGCATGGAAGTTTAATTGGAAGAGTGAAAGAGCTTCAAAAAAGGTGATGACTAAGTGGACTAAGACTCATCTGACTCAGGGGGAATCCTGAGGAATTAAGGGTCTCTAAAACCACAGGCAGCACGGAGAAGGTACATAGAGATCAACCAGTCATCTACTCTTTAAATTAACAACTACATGTCACTAAAATGCCTTGAAGGACCAGGCTTCAAAACAGAGGTAGAACTTCACTCAAGAGTTCTTAACTGCTGCAATATCTTGACAGAGAAATCTGTGGACCCAAAATTTACCTGGTTTGAAAAGAATATTACTGAAGTTCATTCAAGGGAAATCCCTCAAGATTTACAATCTGTCCAGAAACCACATCTAGCTCGTGTCTTTTCCTGGATATTCAAGCAGTAAGAGTCGCCTCCTCCCACTTCTGTCAGCCATCCTGCTAGTTGGTAATAGACAGATTTGTCTGAGATGTCTCTCCAGGGACCAGCACCAGCCAAAAAACTGTCTTTGGAAAGCAGCATGAGTGTGGAGATTTTGATATATATAATGCTCTAGGACAGGGGCAAGGTTATTATAAATCTGGATTTATGAGAAAATAAATTAAAAAAAAAAAAAAAAAGGAACTCTGGGTATACTCAAATTTTCTATGAGGTCAAAGGGAGATCAGACAAGTCCCTGGAGAATTATCACTATATGCTTGTCCTGTCCTTATATTCTTAGCAATAGACATCTATTACTGACAATAGCAAACTGAGCTAGAGGCAGCTTTGGTCTGACCTGCTACCAGTGTTGTATTTGATCTGACCTCTGTTTTTATGGCATCAGGCACACAGGCAGTGTCATATCCCCCTGCTCTTGGGGATTTGTCTGCCCAGGCTCAGGACCAGCTTAGAGAGAGCACAGCTGCTGACTGAAAGCTGCTGAGAAGAAAACTAGAAGCCTCAGCAGACACTGCCCTTCCTTCTTCCCTTGGGAGTGGCTTTGAGCTGTGACTGTCACCTTTGGCTCTGCCTGAGCTGTGGTTGTGTTACAGTCACCACCACACACCCGCTGTTCGGGGCTCCAGCTCCCAACCCACACACTGGCTGCCCCGTGCACCTTCAGACCTGGCCTCTCAGCAGGACTTCACCTAGTTAAGTTCCCCACAGATGTCCCTTATCCTTGGCCCTGCTTGTTGGGGTGAGATGGGACTGCAGCCAGGCAGGGCTGGCACGGCTTTGACAGCCTGTTGGCACCTACCCTGGCTGGGCACAGTCACACACCTACCAACCCCTTCCCACAGCCCCTTCCCTGACACCCATCAGCAGTGCAGAGCTTTGATCAATATCTTCTGCCAATATCCCCCCTGGATCAGAAAAATCCATCAATACAACATGAGGAATGTGAACAGCCAGGATGCCTGCAGCGGCATCTTCTATCTTTCAAAGGAAAAGGATCTCCTAGCACACTCATTCAGAATTCAGAGGAGCTTCTTTTATAGAGATTTCTACCGCAAAATCCTGTTGACTGAATAATACAAGACTCCCTTTTGGAATTGGCAGCTAAAATATATGAAGCCCTTGATCATAGGAGACTTCTGTCCGAAGTTAGTATACATGAGAAGTGGAAAAGAAGGCTAAATACAGGCTGTTCTCTTCTTCACTGTGCTTTTAGAACAGTATTCCCCATTCCTGTCTCTGCAAGAAGCACTGTGAGGAAGAACTCAAACTGTCTGCTCTAGTAAGAAGGCAAAAATTGCAAAGCTCTGGCTCTGAACACAAGTGTAAAAGTATATTGAAAGACAAGAAAAAAAGAGGGAAAGGGGGGAGCGAACCCTCGACTGACATTCCTTTGCTTTTAGATATTCCCTTAAATAAAATATTGCATTAAATTTTAAAGTACTACAGGTTTCAAAATGTTTTACCCTTCATTCTGGTTTGTGTACCTCCAGAGTTCATTTCTTTGATTCTTTCCATAGTCATAAAGATAAAAAATTTCCTTTTTAGTTTTTAACATGGGAATCTTAATTCCTTTAGTCAGATGATTCCAGGAACTGAGCTTTTACAAGTAGAACATTAAACATTGAAAAATTAACAAGAAAGCTTTAGGAGTTGGCAACCATCACCACTGCAAGGACTTATCTTTTTAGCTCTTCAAATTACATAGCTTTGAATCACCACAGTTCAGTGATGGAAACAGTAGAAGTCTTCTGACATTGTCCACCAAAACCTCTGCTCTTAGAACCAGAACTCCCAGAAAATTAATCAAAACAGCAAAAAAAAAAAGAGAAATAGTTTATATGCAGGATACCAGGGACATGTGCATAAGCAAACACTTCACCTCTCTTACTTTCCCTGTCCATTTTGCTCATTTACTTAATTATATATTACCATGTATAATGAATATTGCTTTGTTCACAATGTAATAATAATTTCTGATGGTCTAGAGTGACAGGTTCACTGATGTTCTGCTGAAGTTATTGTAAGTTTTGCTGATCAACTAAGACCTTAGTGTCTGAAAAAATGAGTTTTTTTTCTGCCTCAGTAAAACTTGTTAGCATCGAGGATGAGTCTAGAATTCCAGTAGATTTTTCCTTTACAACCAATTAAAAATATTAATTTTGTTGAGTCATGTATTCATGCTCAGCCTGGAAAAGAGAAGGCCCTGGGGAGACCTTATTGTGGCTTCCAGGATCTTAAGAGGGCTATAAGAAAGATGGGGAGAGTCTTTTTAGGCTGTGGGGCAGTGACAGGACTGGAGGGAATGGATTAAAACTAGCTGGGTGGATTCAGATCAGACATTAGGAAGAATTTCTTCCCCATGAGGGTGGTGAGAGACTGGCACGGGGTGCCCAGAGAGGTGGGGGAAGCCCCATCCTTGGCAGTTTTTCAGGCCAGGCTGGATGGGGCTCTGAACACCCTGTTCTAGTGGGAGGTGTCCCTGCCAAGGGCAGAGGGGTTGGAACTGGATCATCTTTAAGGTCCCTTCCAACCCTGACAATTCTATGATTCTATGTATTCATATATAATAAAAGTTAAAACAGAACATGAGCAGTTTTCACTTCACTCAAACTCAAGTTTTCACTTCACTCAGGCAAAGCTTTCTGAAATAAATTTCTGTATGCAATTATGATAGACTACTAAAGAAGAAAAACTAAGGTTTGTGTTAGTAGACACTGCTCTCCTTCAGACATTGTTACAGACCAGAAGTGAGGCCTCTGGGCTTAGGAAAAGCTGCTGCTAACCCATGAGGAGCACAGCTTTCTTTCCAACTACACTGAAATGTGAGTTAACCTGTATCAGCACATTTTGGGGGAAGGCAGGCATTCTGTCTCTCATTACTGAGTGATCTTTACCCTGTCTCTTGAGTTGCAGACGAAAGACAGGCTCAAAGTCTTGTGAGCACATCCATGAAAGATATTTAGCCACTAAGCTTACCTTGTGATCTCCCAGCAAGGAGAAAGTCAGATACCTGGCTTCCCATTTACAATGTCATAACCTAAATATTATGTCCTTCAATAGTCTCTCTCTGCTAAAAAACATACTAACAAGACTGAATATTTCTTTCCAGAGAAGCCCTAGAGCATTTTGGCTGAATTACATAGGTCCTGATTTCTTCACATGTAACAGAAATACCATAGTAATCAATCCACTAAGGGAGAAAAATTAAATATTCCCCCAACTACCCAACTTCTGAAGGATTCCAGCAGTTTCTGAATTTAATTAATGACAAGTTTAGATATGTTGGGAGATTCCAGGGCTGGTTTTATGCACTTTCCCTTGAACCTCCCTTGTCAGACTTTCTCACAGTTTTTCATAAATGAAGTCTCTGATTGTTTAGATGAAATTGGAACATTGTGTTTATGTCCATACACTGTAACACTAAATATAAACAAAGTCACATGAGAATTCTTGGTATGAGAAGACAGATCTCCAATGTAACTCTGTTTTATCACAGAGTACATCATTTCCCTTCAAATCCAGCAACAATATTGCTATTTAAATCTAGACAAATTACTGCAATGTAAAAGAACATACAGATTTATTCTCATTAAGGCAAATGAGCCTTAATTCTTTCCACTAATTATTCAGACAACTCATTGCAGTACAAATAGGATGAAAAGGCCTAGTTGGGCCTATCTGAATAGGCCCAAAAGTCTGGGTCCCTACTTGGGCTTGGCTGAACACAACAAAGTGCTGAACAAACTTGCACAAAATTATCTGTATCAGCTCCTGCATTTTCCACTCCTTCAGCTGGGGAATGTTTGTGTGCACACAGGATCTTTGAAATCAGAGCTCCCAATTACATGGTGTTGGTGGACAGGCTGTTTCCGTTGTAGCTCCAACTTTTCTCTGCAGCTCCAGGCTTCTGAGCACTGCAGCCTCAAGTCAAATAAATTGTTCAAAGAGTGTAGCTGCACATTGACGATCAGCTACAAAGGTTCACATGCTTAGGATGCAGATATCCAAGAAAAGGGCCGGGGGTTGGAAGCAAAGTTCTTAGAAGTATTTTGTCCATGTCAGAATAGTGTCAGCAGAGCCATTTGCCTTTTTTTTTCATTATCAAAAGTACTTCTTAATGAAACACCTGAAGTTTCATAATATTAAAATATATATTATTCTTATCTTTTATGTCTTCTTATCTCTTTCACACACAAATCTGAACATCTCTCAACTCTTCCCAATGTCTTTACAGAGCATTCATCTTTTTTCTTTTCCTTATATTTAATTAAAAATGCTGATAGTCAACTGCCAAAAATCCAAGAATGACTTCCTGATCCCTCTCCCATCAGTCCTTCCATTCTTACTACTCTGTGTGCACACATGACATTTGTGATCACACTTTGGTATCATATTTTATCATCAGAAACTCCAAGAAATTACAATGACACTCAGGAAAGTCGAGCACTTGTCTTTGATACTTGTTAACCTGACTGGTTAATAAATTGTCAGCAATCACATTATTCCCTGGGAGATGCTGAATTTGAGTAGGTATAAACATTTATATAGCTTAAGTATAGGAGGATTTAAAGGTGTTAGATTTTGCTAATGCCTGTAGTGACAACTTTATTCTAATGGACAAGAGGTTTAAAATGTTTCATTGTCACTTAACAGGGATTGAATCAAGTCTTAATCAAACAGGTATTGTCAACTTTAAAGAAACAATGAAGCATGCAGACACACACTCTAAAAGAAACAAAAACATTATTTCAAAACATTTTGGGTGATTTTTACAAGATGCTTGTTATGAGGTTATTAAAAGACAGTTAACACAACAGGATTATTTTTGTTGCAAGAGTAAAACTTCATTGCACTGTCAATGTTCCCATTAAGTCATGAAAACTGGTAATTCATTGCTGTGCCTTTGAAGACCTACATTTTTAACCTATGAAACCATGTTTTATCCACAAATAAACCCCACAGTTCTATTTGGTTGCACTGGAAACACACACCTGAAGATGTAGACTTGTTTTTGATTTAAAAAGCAGTGAAAAATTAAATTACAATGATGCCACTTCAGCAGAGTTTATAAAGTGGTGTTTGGGAATGTCCGTGGAATAGAGGTAGTTCTGTACTGTTATATGAAACAAGGGTAAACAGCTATCAGTATGTACTTCCCCATATAAAAATGCCTCATCTGACCACTTGGTTAAGGCTGAACATTGTGTAAAAACACCATATTTAGCAAATAACACAGAGCAGAGAACTGCTCTGCAGAAGCAGCTACTTTCAAGAGCTAACTTTAGATGCAGAAGGCAAATCTCTCAGTTAGATCTTACCTTGTACTCAAACTCATTCTCTGTGACTAGAAATGAACATTTTTAGGTTCCAGCTTTTTTTGTGAAGCTGAGCTGCCTTCATCATTAAGACCTGAGCAGGAGAGCAGAGGTGAATGTCATGTAAACCCCTCATTTCACCAGTCTCTGCTAGCTATCTGAGTCCTCAGATACACTCTAAGATAACATGTTTAAATTTTTTTACACCATTAAAATTCAAGCAGAATACGGCACAACCTCTCTGAACTCTGCTCTGCCAAAGAGTCAAAAAAGGTAGAAGCTTCTCCCCACAGACTCTCATCATATAAGATCCTTGGCTATGCTTGAGGATACCTGGTGCCCTATTAAAAAAGGGACATTAAACAGGGTATACATCATGAGGACAGAGCCAGACCAGCAGGTGAAGTATAATTGTTTGAAATCCATTGATTTTGTATGGAGGAAATGTAAAATTAATGGGAGAAATGTAGAAGGAAATGAGAAAGTCAGAGCTGACATAGGTCAAAAATACTAAAGGAGAAAAACCCAAATTGTTTAGAACAGGGTAATGAGAGGGGGAAAAACACTACAGAGATGGAAAATGCACAAAGGAGTTAACAAAAGGATTGGAAGTATGGAACTGGGAAAGTATTCCCTACTAGGAATAGCTGTGGAGGCTCTTATTCTAAATCAGAGAAACATATTTATTCTCTCTTTTATCTTTTTTTCCAATCAGCAATAATACGAACCACTGGTCATTTGCATCACACGTAAATAGAGAAAACCCAAATGAAAAATAAGGCAACCAGCAAGTATGTGCTACAGAGGGAATCCAAATTACCATGGCCAGGTGGTTCAGCATATATAGAAAAAACAAGTAAGGTAAAATATTTTCCTTAAACAAAAGAGTTTGGAACTCAGCATGATGTCAGTTTTGAAGCTATAACCAGGAGACCTTATCCTAGGATTATAACTTAGACTCAGCTGCAAATTTATTTAGAAGAAGGGAGAACCTGACAAAAAAAAAANCATCAGAAACTCCAAGAAATTACAATGACACTCAGGAAAGTCGAGCACTTGTCTTTGATACTTGTTAACCTGACTGGTTAATAAATTGTCAGCAATCACATTATTCCCTGGGAGATGCTGAATTTGAGTAGGTATAAACATTTATATAGCTTAAGTATAGGAGGATTTAAAGGTGTTAGATTTTGCTAATGCCTGTAGTGACAACTTTATTCTAATGGACAAGAGGTTTAAAATGTTTCATTGTCACTTAGCAGGGATTGAATCAAGTCTTAATCAAACAGGTATTGTCAACTTTAAAGAAACAATGAAGCATGCAGACACACACTCTAAAAGAAACAAAAACATTATTTCAAAACATTTTGGGTGATTTTTACAAGATGCTTGTTATGAGGTTATTAAAAGACAGTTAACACAACAGGATTATTTTTGTTGCAAGAGTAAAACTTCATTGCACTGTCAATGTTCCCATTAAGTCATGAAAACTGGTAATTCATTGCTGTGCCTTTGAAGACCTACATTTTTAACCTATGAAACCATGTTTTATCCACAAATAAACCCCACAGTTCTATTTGGTTGCACTGGAAACACACACCTGAAGATGTAGACTTGTTTTTGATTTAAAAAGCAGTGAAAAATTAAATTACAATGATGCCACTTCAGCAGAGTTTATAAAGTGGTGTTTGGGAATGTCCGTGGAATAGAGGTAGTTCTGTACTGTTATATGAAACAAGGGTAAACAGCTATCAGTATGTACTTCCCCATATAAAAATGCCTCATCTGACCACTTGGTTAAGGCTGAACATTGTGTAAAAACACCATATTTAGCAAATAACACAGAGCAGAGAACTGCTCTGCAGAAGCAGCTACTTTCAAGAGCTAACTTTAGATGCAGAAGGCAAATCTCTCAGTTAGATCTTACCTTGTACTCAAACTCATTCTCTGTGACTAGAAATGAACATTTTTAGGTTCCAGCTTTTTTTGTGAAGCTGAGCTGCCTTCATCATTAAGACCTGAGCAGGAGAGCAGAGGTGAATGTCATGTAAACCCCTCATTTCACCAGTCTCTGCTAGCTATCTGAGTCCTCAGATACACTCTAAGATAACATGTTTAAATTTTTTTACACCATTAAAATTCAAGCAGAATACGGCACAACCTCTCTGAACTCTGCTCTGCCAAAGAGTCAAAAAAGGTAGAAGCTTCTCCCCACAGACTCTCATCATATAAGATCCTTGGCTATGCTTGAGGATACCTGGTGCCCTATTAAAAAAGGGACATTAAACAGGGTATACATCATGAGGACAGAGCCAGACCAGCAGGTGAAGTATAATTGTTTGAAATCCATTGATTTTGTATGGAGGAAATGTAAAATTAATGGGAGAAATGTAGAAGGAAATGAGAAAGTCAGAGCTGACATAGGTCAAAAATACTAAAGGAGAAAAACCCAAATTGTTTAGAACAGGGTAATGAGAGGGGGAAAAACACTACAGAGATGGAAAATGCACAAAGGAGTTAACAAAAGGATTGGAAGTATGGAACTGGGAAAGTATTCCCTACTAGGAATAGCTGTGGAGGCTCTTATTCTAAATCAGAGAAACATATTTATTCTCTCTTTTATCTTTTTTTCCAATCAGCAATAATACGAACCACTGGTCATTTGCATCACACGTAAATAGAGAAAACCCAAATGAAAAATAAGGCAACCAGCAAGTATGTGCTACAGAGGGAATCCAAATTACCATGGCCAGGTGGTTCAGCATATATAGAAAAAACAAGTAAGGTAAAATATTTTCCTTAAACAAAAGAGTTTGGAACTCAGCATGATGTCAGTTTTGAAGCTATAACCAGGAGACCTTATCCTAGGATTATAACTTAGACTCAGCTGCAAATTTATTTAGAAGAAGGGAGAACCTGACAAAAAAAAAATCTAGAATCCAGCCGAAAAAGTGGTGCAATGGGTTTTTATTCTAATATCTTTCTACTCAAGGGTACAGCACCACTAGATGAAAACAAGAAAGGTACTGGATGAAAGTGAGGTGGAACTCATCAGCAGGCACGTACTACAGGGAATGGGTATTTGCAAAGACTACAGAAAGAGAGGTGTTTGTACACACATCAACACAAGGCTTCCTTGTCCAAAACAAAAGCAAGAAATAGAGGCAGGAAGGAAATTACAGGGACTAGCTTGAGTAAGAGCCAAAATGCAGTTTCAGATCTGTGTAAATGTCAAGGTGGGGGACATCAAGGGGAGAGAGCTGACATGTAGCTGAATTCTCCAATCTAACAAAATCATGTGAGAAAGAAAAGAAGAGGGTCAAGTAGTTTGAACAAGAGTTTTACTCCCAAAAGATGTAGTTTCCACCTCTATAAATAAACCCCAGAGTCCTATCAGTGGTGGTAGGTATGAATAACAAACTGCAAACATCAAGTGAAAATAAGAAAATTGTAATATGATAATTTAGAGTAAAAAGTGGTCAGGTGGAGAACACACACTTGGATAAAAAGTAGTAATCTCTTCACCTTGCAGATTCCAGATGCCAATGGATGACCAAAACATGAGAACAGAGGAGGAGGAAGAGACATTAGCAAAGATTCTTTCTGTCATTTTCAGAAGGTAATGAAGGCTGAGGGAAATTAAATCACTGCCAAAAGCAGCAATTAATGCAGACAAGAGGATTATTTTTAAAGGAACATAAATAATATTAGAAGGAAGCAGACTGTGTGAAGATTCTCAGGTGTCAGAGTGTGAAGCAGGTTGATGAATCTTCTGGCTTTCTTTATATCCATGCTTACATAGCAGTATTTTAAAGATTTGCCAGCTATCTCCTCCAGTCCTGCAACTCTTTGGAATATGGAATGTTGGATACCAGAAAAAAAAAAAGCAAACAAAAACCCCACAAACAACAAACCAAAAACCTAACCTCAAAAATTAGCACACCATCTCTCCTAAGAAACTTGTTTTGTTTCTTGTTTCTATGATGCTAACACGACTCATTTTGAAGTCTAAGCAATTTGAGATGAGTTGACAATTAGCTCCTTGGACTAAGACGGAATATTAGGCCACTGACTCAGCACGACTAAGATTTCATCTTCCTTACAGTGGAATATGTATGGTATAGCATTTTCTTTCCTAATTCTCATTTCACTAGATAATCCATTAGGTTTAGAGATGTTAAAGGTTAGGAAAAGGAGGGAGACACTTTTCACACCTCCAGAATTGATGGAAGTTTTCAACCTGAGGTGCACATTTGGACAATCTACCCATCAGAACAAAATCCGGAGCCCTTTCTGATGCTGGAAGAAAAGTACCTCAATAAACTGAAATGTGTAGTTTTCAAAATGTTTGGGACTTCACAGATTCACAGATACACAGATATTAGGGATTGGAAGGGACCTAGAAGATCATCTAGTCCAACCCCCCTGCCTGAGCAGGATCACCTAGACCAAGTCGCCCAGGAATAGATCCAGGCGGCTCTTAAGTGTCTCCAGAGATGGAGACTCCACAACACCCCTGGGCAGCCTGTTCCAGAGCTCTGGCACCCTCACTGAGAAAAAGTTCTTCCTTGTGTTGACATCTTGTGCTCCAGCTTGCACCCACTGCCTCTCGTCCTGTCATTGGATGCCATTGAGAAAAGTCTGGCTCCATCCTCTCTACACTCACCCTTAACATATTGATAGACATTAATGAGGTCCCCCCTCACTCTCCTCTTCTCCAGGTTAAAGAGCCCCAACTCTCTCAGCCTCTCCTCATAAGGGAGATGCTCCACTCCCCTAATCATCTTGGTGGCCCTGCGTTGGACTCTCTCCAGCAAATCTCTCTCTTTTTTGAACTGAGGTGTCCAAAACTGGACACAGTACTCGAGGTGGGGTCTCACCAGTGCAGAGTAGAGGGGGAGGAGAACCTCTCTTGACCTACTGGCCACACTTCTCTTAATGCATCCCAGGATGCCATTGGCCTTCTTGGCCACGAGGGCACATTGTTGGCTCATGGTCATCCCCCTGTCCACCAGGACCCCCAGGTCTCTTTCTCCAGAGCTGCTCTCTAGTACATCAGCCCCCAGCCTGTACTGATACATGGAGTTGTTGTGCCCCAGATGCAGCACCTTACACTTGCTCTTATTAAATTGCATTAAATTTCTCCCTGCCCAGCTCTCCAGCCTGTCCAGGTCTCTCTGGATGGCAGCACAGCCTGCTGCTGTGTCAGCCACTCCTCCCGGTTTGGTATCATCAGCAAACTTGCTGAGGGTGCTCTCTACCCCCTCATCCAGGTCATTGATGAATATATTGAATAATACTGGACCCAGCACTGACCCTTGGGGGACTCCACTAGTCACAGGCCTCCAGCCAGACTCTGCTGTACTGACCACAACTCTCTGAGTTCACTCTGAGTTCACTTTTCAATGAAATAGGGTGAAATAAACCCTATGTTTTCTTGAATAGGGATCCACAAAGATACTCTTTTCTTTACAAGTGTGGGCATATAAAATGCCCAAGAAATAAAAACTCACTTTTTCTTGACACTTACCATAAAAAAATAATTACAAGAATATTCTTTAATGTTTTGTTCTTCTTTTTTTTTCCTCTCTGAAATAGGTAGAGATTTGGGGTTTTTTTAACCTAAAAAAAAATCTTTGTTTTTGAAAGATACTCTGCTTGTATGTTTATTTTTTTTAAATTCAGGTCCTACGAAGAGGACCATACAGACTGCTAATTTCCCTTGGGAAAGAGTTAGAGGCAGCTTAAAAGAAACTGCTCCTAAAATCCTTCAGTGAAGCTCAGATGGTATGTGGGCATGTTCACAAGGTTGGTTGCTTATACATATTTCCTCAGTTAAGAAATCAGAATGAGTCTCATCATAAGTTCCCTAGCATGATGCATTTCTATGTTGTGAGAAGGCTGCAGTGCAGACATAAGCCATGGCCCAGGAGGGACCAGGTCTGGCCAGTTTTAAAGCAAAAGATGAAAGGATGCCATCTTTTCCTAGAATAAAAGAAGTACAAGCTCTGGTGTCAATTAGTGTGAAGAATAATCACCCTTAAAAGCCTACAAATGAGTTGCAGAGCCACTCACTGCCAGGTGTAAAAATCAGTATTTACCCCTCTGAACAACAAAAATAAAATAAATAAAATATAAAATTTTCTCAACTTCTCTGCAAGCACATACAGCAGTTATGTAGACACTCTGGAAGGTGCTTTTCCCGGAAAAAAACGGAACACAGTTCTTGCTGCTCCTGCCATGCAGTGAAAGGTCGTATTGTGACTGCTCAGAAAGTGCTCCTTGCACAACACCTCCCTTCCCTCTCCTCCTCAGCAAGAGGAAGGTTGCTCTCAACTTTCTCTAACACTTCTGATGAAATATGCTCCTTTCCCTGCAGGTGTCTCATTCTGATTTCTTTTACCTTACCTTGCTGTCGCAATACGGGCTTGTCCAATAGTAGTACAAGGAAAATTCTGGTGAGGACTGAAAATGGACAAATGGTATTTCTTAAACATAAGAACAAAAGTATTGCCAATGACTCCTTCTCTCTGAGCACAATTTGATATTATTTGCAATTTGATTTTACACAGAATTGAATATCAACACTTAGGGGAGTATTTTGTCTTTAATAGCAATTGAGCATCCCCAGCAAAAGGAAACCTGCTATGGGAAAGTAAGGATGCCAGGACTTCAGTCTCCTTTTCATCTCTGGCTGACAAATTCTAAATCATACAGCTTTATAAATTCTTACTGATCTCCATCAACATGGCTCTTTGATGTTTCAAGTCTCAGCTGGAGTCACATTTGTAAGCCAACAACTCATTTCAAAATATTTATGTCCTTCCACTCAAAGTTCAAAACAAGGAAAGATTCTTTTTGTATAATCACTTAGAACAAGCACAGTATTTCTGTTCCACCAGCTCAAGGAACAGGTATGAAGTGTATTTTAAGACATTATAGCTCATCACAGAAATTAGGGGCTGGAAGGGACCTAGAAGATCATCTAGTCCAACCCCCCCTGCCTGAGTAGGATCATCTAGACCAAGTCACCCAGGAACAGATCCAGGCAGCTCTTAAGTGTCTCCAGAGATGGAGACTCCACAACACCCCTGGGCAGCCTGTTCCAGAGCTCTGGCACCCTCACTGAGAAAAAGTTCTTTCTTGTGTTGACCCTAAACCTCTTGTGCTCCAACTTGCACCCATTGCCTCTCGTTCTGTCATTGGATGACATTGAGAAAAGTCTGGCTCCATCCTCTCTACACTCACCCTTAACATATTGATAAACATTAATGAGGTCCCCCCTCAGTCTCCTCTTCTCCAGGCTAAAGAGCCCCAGCTCTCTCAGCCTCTCCTCATAAGGGAGATGCTCCACTCCCCTAATCATCTTGGTGGCCCTGTGTTGGACTCTCTCCAGCAAATCTCTATCTTTTCTGAACTGGGGTGTCCAAAACTCATGGAGCTTTTGGGATTGCATTCCAAGAACTACAACCTTGTAGTAAAAGGAGAATCCTGTGGTCAGTGCTTCTCACATTGAGATACTTTTGACTGTACTGAAATCAACTTCAGTGGTCTATCATTTTTTCCTGAGGAGAATCAAGGTATAACAACACTAAAAGTGGAAAGCATGCACATGATTTACTGTGGTTCCAATATATACATAAACTATGTGTGAAAAAAATCCAATTGAATGTAATGGCGATTAAGGTAATAAAGCTCATTAGGCATTTATCTTAAACAATTTCATAAATAATGGCATCATTTATCCAGATTTTTTGAAGCAATACTTTCTCTAGCCGAAAATAGTGTGTTTCAATTTATAGCCGTCTGTGTAGAGTATTGATTTTGTGCATATAACCACAGATTTTGTTTTATAAGACTTGTAGATTTTATGGTTCCAGTTCCCTTCTGCTTCCTATGTATTATTGGCAAGATGCTGAAGCCCTGTCAGGATGGCAGTTCTTTGGCTAACTGATGCAGGGAGAGGGTGTGAGACAGCTAGAGAGGAGGAGCAGTTCCTTCACTTCTCCTTCTGTCTGGGCTGGAGGCAGATGCAGCAGAAGAGATGTCAACTGCCACACAGAAAGATACATCCCAAATCATTCCAGCATCCACAGACCGGATAGCACTGTTCTCTGAGAATTCTACCAGCACTGTGTGGCAGTTTCAGTGCCTGCAGCTGAGTCTGGCTGCTGCTGCTCCTTCTTTCTCTCATTTGCATCCTCCCATCTGTTCTTGCTTCATTTCCTCCCACCCCACACGAATGATGACACTCAGTCCTCCTCCAGCTTTTTACTTCTCTTCCAGATACTCTCACTGCCTTCTCACTTGCCCCTGCCTTTCCCAGCTGTCACATTCCTTCCAACTCTCTTCAGCCATCCCAAGTCCTTTCCTTCCATGCTCAGCCTTACCTCTGCCCACCAGCAGCCGGGTCACTGCCAGGGCAGAGAGCACAACCCCAAAGCTTCCTGATTTTATTACAGATGTGCCCCTTGAATAACTGAAGCAAAAAACACAGCAGTGTGTGAGCTTATGAGACACTGCACTGCACTTCCATCTCTCATCAAGAACATCTATAACCTTGAAAACAGTGGTACAGATAAAAGCTATCTCATTTTAATGCAAAATTGTTTTCTTTGGTACTTCATGTAGTTTTTCTCCCATGGGTAGCATGACAGAAATCTCTGCATTCTTCTCAGACCCAGAAATTTATCAGAAAATTCTGGTGAATTTCTGGCTGTGCTATTTGAGGAACATAGGAAATTACCAAGGGAACTCTCATGGAAATTAAGCTACCAATATTTTCAGCTTTATATATCTAAGAAAAGCATTCCCACAAACAACAAAGCTAAACAATTAAGGCTGCCTCAGAAAATACATGCCTTACACTTCCACACATCCATTAAATGGCAAGCAGAGAGGTCTAAGCTGTTTATGATGAACCAGCAGAGAACATCATGCCCGCTGAGTTGCCAGAGCAGCTCCATATACACTGCAGGGTTCACTTTATAATAAAACCATCCACTGCTTTTATTGCATTAGAAAACTGCCCAGGTATTGACGGGTTACCCTGTCAAACTACAAGACAAAGAAAACTAAGCTGGCAACTACAGTGCTGTATTGCCTTTAAAGACTGTTCTCTGCACCTCTTTTATTTGACAAATGTAAATGTTTTAATGCAAAGCACAGGAAGCCATATTCCCATCATCAGGCTTTCCTATACACTTGACCAAATGGGAACCATTTCTCTTACCTCAAACTTTGTCCCTTACACCTATCTACTTTCATCCAAGTGCAAGAATCCACAGAGAAATTCCCTTTTCAAGCCTTGCTTGTGCTTCACTCCTGTTACACACATGTTCTCAAGGTTTCAAAAGGAATGGCAAGACTGTCACAAAGCCATTGTGAAGACAATGGGGAGATCTGTCTAAGGAATCGTGGCAGAAGGGAATTTCATGAGGATGTACAAGAGCTATCTAATTGACATGTCTCTGTGTTCTCCTCTAGCAAAGCCAAGTCAATTCTGTGAGGAAAAATTATCTTTAAGAAAGAATTGCTGTGATGCAAATGACACTGTTTTATTTCAGGCAGGCTCCTTATCTTGTAAGTGATCGGCAGAGAAGGGTCAGGGGATGGATGCTTTGTAGAACACATTACAGAAGTCCAGAGAAGAAGAAATGGCTCTGCTCAATATTCTTCTCCCCCCTATGATCTGCAGCTTTACCCCTCTACTGTAGAGGTTATTATTATTATTACTAGAGATTATTATGGAAAGCTAATCCATTTATGATCCAGGGGTCCACTCCAGGACCTGCTCACTGAAAAAGGCTGAAAAATCACAACCCTAGATGCCTTCAAATCAGATTTTCTGTTTGATTGTGTTCTGCCAGAAGAGCTACATAAGATGATTTAATCATGTTTCCACTAAAGGGCAGCAACTTCAAATGGCAGAGAAAGCTTCTGTGTCCTGCCCTACAGCTGTTCTTACCCACCTTTACCATCAGCAAAGCCCAGCTTCAGACCCAGCCTAACAAGAGNTTTTATAAGACTTGTAGATTTTATGGTTCCAGTTCCCTTCTGCTTCCTATGTATTATTGGCAAGATGCTGAAGCCCTGTCAGGATGGCAGTTCTTTGGCTAACTGATGCAGGGAGAGGGTGTGAGACAGCTAGAGAGGAGGAGCAGTTCCTTCACTTCTCCTTCTGTCTGGGCTGGAGGCAGATGCAGCAGAAGAGATGTCAACTGCCACACAGAAAGATACATCCCAAATCATTCCAGCATCCACAGACCGGATAGCACTGTTCTCTGAGAATTCTACCAGCACTGTGTGGCAGTTTCAGTGCCTGCAGCTGAGTCTGGCTGCTGCTGCTCCTTCTTTCTCTCATTTGCATCCTCCCATCTGTTCTTGCTTCATTTCCTCCCACCCCACACGAATGATGACACTCAGTCCTCCTCCAGCTTTTTACTTCTCTTCCAGATACTCTCACTGCCTTCTCACTTGCCCCTGCCTTTCCCAGCTGTCACATTCCTTCCAACTCTCTTCAGCCATCCCAAGTCCTTTCCTTCCATGCTCAGCCTTACCTCTGCCCACCAGCAGCCGGGTCACTGCCAGGGCAGAGAGCACAACCCCAAAGCTTCCTGATTTTATTACAGATGTGCCCCTTGAATAACTGAAGCAAAAAACACAGCAGTGTGTGAGCTTATGAGACACTGCACTGCACTTCCATCTCTCATCAAGAACATCTATAACCTTGAAAACAGTGGTACAGATAAAAGCTATCTCATTTTAATGCAAAATTGTTTTCTTTGGTACTTCATGTAGTTTTTCTCCCATGGGTAGCATGACAGAAATCTCTGCATTCTTCTCAGACCCAGAAATTTATCAGAAAATTCTGGTGAATTTCTGGCTGTGCTATTTGAGGAACATAGGAAATTACCAAGGGAACTCTCATGGAAATTAAGCTACCAATATTTTCAGCTTTATATATCTAAGAAAAGCATTCCCACAAACAACAAAGCTAAACAATTAAGGCTGCCTCAGAAAATACATGCCTTACACTTCCACACATCCATTAAATGGCAAGCAGAGAGGTCTAAGCTGTTTATGATGAACCAGCAGAGAACATCATGCCCGCTGAGTTGCCAGAGCAGCTCCATATACACTGCAGGGTTCACTTTATAATAAAACCATCCACTGCTTTTATTGCATTAGAAAACTGCCCAGGTATTGACGGGTTACCCTGTCAAACTACAAGACAAAGAAAACTAAGCTGGCAACTACAGTGCTGTATTGCCTTTAAAGACTGTTCTCTGCACCTCTTTTATTTGACAAATGTAAATGTTTTAATGCAAAGCACAGGAAGCCATATTCCCATCATCAGGCTTTCCTATACACTTGACCAAATGGGAACCATTTCTCTTACCTCAAACTTTGTCCCTTACACCTATCTACTTTCATCCAAGTGCAAGAATCCACAGAGAAATTCCCTTTTCAAGCCTTGCTTGTGCTTCACTCCTGTTACACACATGTTCTCAAGGTTTCAAAAGGAATGGCAAGACTGTCACAAAGCCATTGTGAAGACAATGGGGAGATCTGTCTAAGGAATCGTGGCAGAAGGGAATTTCATGAGGATGTACAAGAGCTATCTAATTGACATGTCTCTGTGTTCTCCTCTAGCAAAGCCAAGTCAATTCTGTGAGGAAAAATTATCTTTAAGAAAGAATTGCTGTGATGCAAATGACACTGTTTTATTTCAGGCAGGCTCCTTATCTTGTAAGTGATCGGCAGAGAAGGGTCAGGGGATGGATGCTTTGTAGAACACATTACAGAAGTCCAGAGAAGAAGAAATGGCTCTGCTCAATATTCTTCTCCCCCCTATGATCTGCAGCTTTACCCCTCTACTGTAGAGGTTATTATTATTATTACTAGAGATTATTATGGAAAGCTAATCCATTTATGATCCAGGGGTCCACTCCAGGACCTGCTCACTGAAAAAGGCTGAAAAATCACAACCCTAGATGCCTTCAAATCAGATTTTCTGTTTGATTGTGTTCTGCCAGAAGAGCTACATAAGATGATTTAATCATGTTTCCACTAAAGGGCAGCAACTTCAAATGGCAGAGAAAGCTTCTGTGTCCTGCCCTACAGCTGTTCTTACCCACCTTTACCATCAGCAAAGCCCAGCTTCAGACCCAGCCTAACAAGAGTGGGCAGAATCTACCTACACAAATCTCCATCCACTTTGCTGGGATTTCCCACAGTGAATCAGGAACTGAAAAGTCATCTGACGTCTACAGATGGTTGTATTTATAAGTTATGACTCCTCTGACTGACACACGAGGGGATTTTGTTGTTAACAAAGCCACTCAACTGGCTTTGCTGTACTAGGTGTCAAGGAAGAAAGTTTACTTTGTGGAAATAAGAAAAGTCGATTTTATTTCAATTTCAATTTTCAATTCTGGACTGAAAGCACAAAAGGCCCAGTGCCATAGCTTAGCCTTGAATCAGGCCTACAAAAACTAGCTGTTCTACTTCAGCATCTTGAATTTTTGCTTTGCTTTCAAGTAGGGAAGAGGGGACTCACGTGCATGACACAATTTGACTCCGTCAAAAGAATTTATTCTGGCTATTTACTTTGTATGCAGTCTTTCCTAGGTTTATTTTTGTATTCGTGACATCTTTATTTGCTGTTGGCTCTTTCTAAAAACAATAACCCCTTCCTGTACTTTTGAAGGCTATTGTAAGTAAACAACTCTCCTTTTGGTTTTAGAATTAATTACCTGTTGGACAAGGAACATTTGTCCTACATAAGAGCCAGTAAATTAAAGAGGATGTTGACTAGACAATACATCTATGTATAATGTAATACAGCAACTTTGCTGACTTCCTATTTAGTGACTTTTCTACTATTTTAAACGTGTGGGCCAAATCACCCTTATTCTGGGGTGATCAAGAAGTCAAAAACTACTCAAGTACTATATTTTCTATGAAAATTACAAAGGCAACTGAGGTTTCATGTGGATCTGGAACTTTACCACCTCCCAGCCTCTTCTTCCACATTGGTTTATAGCTAGATTTTCAAAAGAGCTCAAACACAGGAGTAGAACATTTTGAAGATCAGACCCAAAACCTTTAAGAATACTGGAATTTGAACAAAAAACAAAACCAAACAAACAAAAAAAAACAAACAAACCAACAAAACCAACCCACAAAAAAACCCACATCAAAAACCTGGAAATATCGTCTGTATTCAGTACCTCACCTACTGTTTGTCTTTCTTGGGTTTTTTTGGTTTGGTATTTTTTTGTTTGGTTTGTTTTGTTTGTTTTTTGGGATTTGTTGGTTGGTTGGTGAGGTTTTTTGGGTTGATTTTGTTTGTTTGTTTGTTTATCTTTTTTTTTTGAGTGTTCAAAATCTCCCACAGTATCTTAAGAAACCTATTCAAACTACTTCTGCAAAATTCCAATGCCACTCAAATATATGGGACCCTTCAAACAGTTCACAAATGGATTTTTTAGCCCAATGGCTGTTTCTGGAAAATTACCCTTCAGAAGATTTTTGTTTCCTAACTCCCACGTTTCCATCCATTCTTCCACTTGCATTATTCCTACATGCTGCTCTTTTCCAGCCCACCTTCCGGTTCCAGTAAGTACAACTCCTGTTTTCTCACAAGATTTGACAGCTGGCATTAGCCTTTAACTTCCACCTATTTGTGCAAAGGGTTGAAAGGGACAATTCTGCTTTTCTGAATGTGGTGAACAAGAACAGTTTGCTCTTTAACCTCTATTCTCCTTTCTACCCAAGTGGAAGTGGATTGGCATCCCTGACCCATGCTTTGTGCTCAGTACAAATGCTGATTGAGTTTTTCCATTTTGAAAACCTGTTTTTTTGAGCAGGAGAAGGTGACATAAAGGCAGCCCTATGCTTAGAAGGGGGGCAGGAGATCACAAGACTTCTGGAGATCAGATTTTTTGCTGGATGAGGAAAGCCTGAATGAGAGCTAGCCTGTGAATACAAAGCAGGTAGGTAACAAGCTAAGAGAGCAAAGCATGTTGTTGATCTCCAGCAACCAGACTGTCTTCGGGAAGCACACAAAACATGCAAATCTGGTGTCACAAATAATAGAGAAATCAGGCAGTAAGCCCAGGTGAGAAGACAAGGTGCTCCCTGGGAAATTCCACGGTGCCAGCACAGATCCAGACCAGAAGTGGCAATAGAAAACCAGCCATAGAAACCTAGCCATCTAGTGCTGCTACCAAATCACAGTGGGTTGCTGCTGGATACTAGAAGTAGCTTCTGAAAGGTCTCTGCCCTCTCATCCCACTCAGCTTGAGCAGGGTGTAAGCACTGACAACATATCAGGAACTAAAACCCAGTGCTTTATCCCTGTCTGTGAACTTTCAGCACAAAAACCCAGCTTGAAGTATCTGTCACAACTTGTCACAACATACCCTATGACACCAACACCATAACAATAGGCAGCAGTGCTATTTTAACAACAACCTTCTAGACACATAACTAGTTGGAACGGGGCTGCAAAAAAATTACTACATTTGCATTTATTGTTCTATTTCAGCTATCTTTAAATACATCTATTGCTGCTTTTTCAAGAAATGCAGCTTCACTGGTAAAAAGTTTTCAGACCCTTTGCTGTGGAGACTAAAAGTGTTTGCAGAGGTAAATCACAAATATGTGCAAGCCCAGAACACTCTAGTGAAAACTGAGGTTCCATGAGAAAAACAAATGAAACCTGGAGAGATAAAAGGACATGCACTGTTTAAAAAACTCTTAAACCCTCTTCTGTTCATAGTTTTCTGAAGATCTATCAAATTGTACCTGCTTTAATAACAAAAAAATAAAATGAACACATCCATGTCACAGCTTAAGAAAATAATATTCTGCCTGATTCAAAACCTCTCTTTCCTCAAAGGGAAAGTTGCTTTTCCCCTGTCAAATACTTCCAATGAAAGTAAGATGGGGCCAAAGGGGAAAAACAAACAAACAAAAATAATAATATGAAAACCCTATTCAGGCCATTTAGTCTTAAGAATTCTACGAAGTCCAAAACCAATTTCTTATTTGCTGTTGAATACCTGCAGTCAGCTTAGGCCACTTGCCTTCAAAAAGCATGTTGGGTTTGATTTTTTTAATGTTGAAAGAATCCATTTCCACAACACTCCTTGTTCATTTCATCTGATGGAAAGGAGTTGGATTTTCTCAAATAGATCCTACATTTGCTTGGAGGAGCTGAACATTTCAAGAACAGAGCAATAGTGCAGGGGACAAAGTTTCAGTATTGTATTAGGTTTAGGTAGCACCTTTTTATCTGAGACTTCTGAGTCAATGCTTCTGGAATGTTCTCACGCCATTTTCCTACACAGCAACCCTGCTCACAATTTTTACTCTCTTTTAGGTCTGTGCAGCACTTTTACCAAACAAAATAGATGTCCTAGGACAGAACAGCATCTGGACTTGGTCTACAGTTAGAATGAAGGCATGCAAATAAACAGAGAGGACTTGGGAGCCACAGAGGCAGGTTATGAAACAGAAATTGTCTGACAAGGTTAATTGAAATGGTGCCAGGAAGGCACTGAAGACATCAGAACACTAGAGGTTAAATGTTGAGCTCTTCATTTGATGGTTATCCCATTAGTGCATTATTAAAGTGACATTATATTTAGAAGGAAGCTTTCTTTTACCCAAAAGTGCACTGTCAGGGATCATAAAAGTGCCCTTTCTCTCACACCTTTTGGGCTCTGGCACATCAGATTCAGACTCCTGCAGTGTAACTACACCCCAGCACATTTTGAGCTCATAAGAAAGATTTTCACCTATGAATCACATTGATCTCATCTGGAATAAATTTGTTGAAGTGAAGAGATACAGAATCAAATGCTCGAGACACAGAAAGTTTTTATTGACTGCTTTGATCCAGCACCTTAAGGTTGGCCATGGCAGTTGCTGGCACAATTTATTTTCTCTCATGCACAACCAGCTTACATAGTTTCCTTCACTAATGAGGAAAGATTGAAACCTTAAGTAATTAATTCTCTCTTACCGATGTAACTTTTTTTTCTTTCATGTTGATTCAATGTATTTAAATGAAACTATTCTACCCCCCATACAACTCTTCTTCTCATTTCAACCACAGCTAAAATAATGGACCCTTTGTCAACATTTTCCTAAACTCAGACTGGAGTTTTCTGGAGTTTTCTTTTAATCAATTTATTATCACCAATTGATATTATATTTGTCTTATGCATTCCTCTGCAAGATTCTGCTCTGTTTAATCTGTGCACTTGACTCACTAAGGTTTGGAGGTAGAATTTTCTCTTTTGCTGCTGGTTCAGCCTGTTTTTATCCTGAACAGTTTCCCATTTATCATAGGTCAGTCACTTCTGAAAGACTAGAGAAAGAAAATAATGGGTTTTTTTCAATATTATAACTGGAGATTTTTTTCTTTGGAAGTTATATGCTTTGGAGCAGAAACTACAAAGGGACAAGGTATCAGGAAAAAAATGCTTTGCAAGTATGTATTCAAAATGGATTGTCCTAAAAGCTTTCTGGTGCTGGGTAAACCATCCCATTTTGCATATGTACAGCAGAGATTAACTTGGGTTCAACAGTTAAAACTGCTGTTCTGCTTACATTTTCCAGGGATAAAGAATTTTCAAGATTTCCATCATGTGTGCCAGATCTTAAGGAACAGTAATCTAGCTGGCTCCTACACAAAGAAAGAATAAAAAGAATAAGTAAGTAATGTGAAAAGAAGGGATGTCAGGAGGAGTAGCAAAAAGGTGGCTAAAAGCAGTGAACCTGCAAAACAGTGACAAAATGCCCTGAGAAGTAGGTGAGACAGATTTGATGCAGCATGTTGGCATGAAGCTGACTGAGCAAAGATACCAGAACACAAAACTGTGAGAGATTCAGAACAGATCCAGGAGGGTAAAGAACAAATAACAATGAGTCCTGACACAAAGAAATGGAAGGCACAGACAGGCAAGGGGAACACTGAGAGAACACTGTTGGAGAGCTCTTCCCAAATACAAAATGCTCAAGTAAGAGTGGTGTGAAAGAAGGACCAAAACATGAAAATGGTCCTGTTTAGAGTATCTTTGCTTGTTCTTATGGACAATTCCAGAGCAAAATTCCACGTGATCTACAAAAACCATAAGCTAAGGGAAAAGGTAGTCCAGTTCCCAAGCAGATATGCATTTCAAGAGAGAATGCACAAAACTACACAAAGAAAACTAATTGAACGTGGCACTAGAAAAAAGAAACAAAGAGCAAAGCGCTATGGTTATGAAGAGGCAAAGGGTGTCTTCTACTCCAGTGACATCCCACTGTCAGCAGCAGGAAGGGAGAAATCTTAATGCTCCTGAGCATTTTAATTCATTAAAAACTCCTGTTAGACGAAAGCCTCCCTTTCTCATCAATCAAGAACCTGCAGAACAATGGGTCAGAGCTTTGGCAAACTGCACTGAGAGAACTGATAGGTGCAATTACCCAACTCTAGAGACTGAACTAATTTGTGATAGGATAATGACAGGACAAAAATCCAAGCACTCACAGAAGAATGGCTGGAGATCCCATTATCTTTCCAGGGAACTAAAGACGTGTGCATAGCTAGTGAATAAATTCACATCCAAAGAGATAATATAAGCTAAGCAGTCACAAAGGTATTTCAGAAGGCAGAGCAAGGAAGGCATGAAAATGTGCTGAAAACTTGACAATGGCAAGCAGAGAAACACAAAGCAGGAGAGACAAACAAAATCCAAAGATCTATGGGTATTTTGGAAAAAGAAAAAAAGATAATTAAATGCCCTTTGCATTGGATCACATGCAAAAATTCTGACAAGTCATCATGCAAATGATTGCAGAGAAGAAAAATGCCCCCATGTTGAGAAAGTAAGCAGTGACTCAGAGATCTTTGCATATATGTGTCATCAGTGCAGTGCAAAACAGCAAAAAATAAATAGACTCTGAAGTTCAGACCAGCACCGGATGCAAAGACAAGGCAGCAGAAGAAATGGAATGCAAATGAACAGTGAGCATCGATGTGCGTGAAGGGGACAAAGATCTCTTCACAAGTGTGTAGGAAAAGAAAGGAAAACAGCAGAAAGAAAGTTGAAATTCTCTGATAATAAAATGAAACAAATTTTAAATGCTCTGCTAATATAATCACAGTAACATGAGGCAAGTAAATAGAGATGAGAATTTAAAGTAAGAAGAGTGAAAGTTCACGTAGTACAAGTGTTAGAGAAACATTTAGTAAAAAGAAGAGTTATTAACCCCAGTACATTAAACTTAAATTACAGATTATTCCTATGAGAAACATAAATAAAAACCTTACCCTGTGTGGCCAGTGCATTACTGTATCCATGCTGGACTGGACTTTTAAGTCAAGACATTGACTGAGATTTTCAGAGACAAAACATGACCAAGTGCCCCCTCTAAAGACAATTTAAAAATGTTAATATCTTTTTTAATTTGCTTTTAGTATCACATACTGTATGCCACAATTTTAGGAAGCAACATAGCACAGGTATCAGGAAGCCAATCACATCCATGGAAAAAAAAAACAAACCAAATTTGCATCTAACTGCTCACAGTTCAAGAACCACTACCTGATATACTAAAATAACACTCTTCTTAAAATTAAAAACAATTGATACATATTACCAAGTGAGAATATAGTACCTCAGTAATTCTATGCAGTAGAATTCTGTTTTGCAGTGACCACCATAGAAAATTATGAGTGTACATTATAGAGTGCATACGTTGTACTCTAACTGGGAAACTCAGAAAGCCCAGCTTCAATCCATCCTTGTCCCCAGGGAGCTGCCTGCTGCTGGGGATGGGTACACCCCAGTGCTGCCACAGCCACCCTGCTCCTATCTGGGTGGCACAGCAGACCTTGGCTGCCAGGTCCTACCAGACACAGGGAGCCCATGACACAGCCCTAGGAAGCCACCAGCCCACTCAGTACTTTGACACTGGTAATGTGCTTTGCCATTCAGGCAAAGAAGCTACAGCTCCTGCATCCAGGTACCCACTCAACACAGAGGCTTTCCATAGGAGCAAGTTAAACAGAGGTTAAACAGAGGGAGGACAAAGGCTTGAGCCCTGACACACAACAGCCCAACTGTTCAGCTGCCAGGGAGCCTCTGTGGCAATGTGCCATCTCCCTGGCACAGCCCAGCTACCCTTCTGGGCACAATGCAAGCCAGAGGGTCAGTGCACAGGCAACCTTAGGAGAAAGCAGCAGAACAGTTTAGCCACATGAAGATAACTGTTAAGGTCAACTTTATTTACCTCTGCTGCTGAAAGCCCTGCAGGGGCTCAGCACCACTCAGGTGGGAAGAGTTCAAGCTGGGTGTTCAGGAGGAGGGAACTGTTGAAGCAGGAATTCAATACACATCACTGCAGAGTGTTTTTAGGGGCTACTTCCCATTACTCCATCTGCAACACTTTATTTGATGCATGGTACACAGACAGGTATGTGCTTACCAAGTTATGCAGAGCAGTCTCATGATACAAAATAAATATCAATTAAGTCAGAGCATGAGGTCTTCAGCCAGCTAGAAGAATAAATATCTTTCTTTAAGAAGAAAATGTAAAACAGAAAGCTAAAGGACTGCTCTGCCCTGGTTTCAGGGCAAGGGGCTGCATCTTCCAGAGCAAAGATGAATATGTGTTTAAATAAATTGTTGTGTTGAGTGCTTACAAAGCAACCTCTTCTGTTGGACTTCACACAAGCCAAATATGTAGTATTTTGCCTCCTATATTCTCATAATAGCCACAGTAAGGAAAACAGAGTATCTCCTAGGACATCAGAACCACTCTTAAAAAAATGGCACCAGAGGACTATACAGAAGCCTACAGCTGAATTAATCTTTTTTAACTGCAGACAGATTGAAGTTCTGCATGTACTCTAAACCACTTGCTTACACTGACCTGAAAGTTAAGACATATATGTCTGGATGAGGTAACTGTCCTGGAGGCATCAGTTTCTTCCTAATTGTTCTAGGGGGAACCTTATAGCTAGCTCAGAATACAGGCCAACCTTTTTGCTAGCTGAAGGCAGGAAGGTGACTCCCAAGCAGCTCAAAAACTGCCACGTGTAGAACAATGCAGGAAAGCAATTAAGAAAAATGTGGGAAAAAATGTACATGTGAACTTCAGTCCTTGAAGAAAACAAAAAGGAAATGAAACGGTCACTGCAAACTACTTCATTATCATAGGCCACTAGAAATTAACCAAGCAGTCCATTTCTAGTTAGTTGTGATTATAATATTCTAGTTAATTTCTAGTAGTTAATTTCTGCCCTAACCGACCTGTCAGACAAGACAACAATACATTTTAGCAGCTATGATAGTCCAACAATACCACTTCAGTCAATGGACACCTGCTTATACAACTGAGAAACAACAACATCCATTTTTTCCAATGCTAGTCAAATTAACAAGACAAAATGTTCAAAATGTTATATGCTACCAAAAGAAAGCTAAAAATTGAAAAAAAAAGTCGAACGATCACAGAATGCTTGAGGTTGGAAGGGACCTCTGGAGGTCATCTAGTCCAGCCTCCTACTCAAGCAAGATGCCCAGGACAATGTCCAGATGGCTTTGGAATTTCTTCAAGAATGGAGACTCCACAGTCTCACTGGTAAAGCAGCGCCAGTGCTCAGTCACACAGTAAAGAAGTGTTTTCTGATGTTCAGATGGAAACATCATATGACACCATCCTCAAACAAGCCCTAAATCATGCCATTGAAGAACAGGTGTAGTATTTGAGCAAGCATCCATTTTTTAATTCACTGCCTACTACACCAATGGATCACAGCTGATCTGTATGGTATCTGAATGCTGGAGGCAAGTTAGGGGGTTCACGGAGAGTTCATGCCACAGTAATTTTTAAGACTGATAATGAAATAAATTTTGCACCAAGCAAGAGGAGGTTTGTGTAAAAGGGGGCAAATGATCTGGCTAAAGACAACAAAGCAAACTCTCAGGGTGAGGAAAGACACCACATTTCCCGCACATGCTCTGTAAGAGAATGAATTTGATAGCAGGATAGACCACTATCACAAGAAAAGTAGTGGTTTTATATCCACAAGTTCTCCTATATGAGGCAGTATTAAATTTGTATCTCACTGCTAAGACTCCAACATCACTGAGCTTCACAGCAAGAAAAGAGGAGATTGGAGGTCAAGATGTTTTCCTGAAATTTGCAATTTCTAGCCAGTAAGAAGACGCATCCCCAGAAAGTCACTATTAAGAAAAGGATCCAGATAAGTGAACCAATAACAAAATAAAGCAAAAAGAAAAACAAAAAAACATACACAGCACCACGACAAAACCAGGACATCTGGAACTGACCTCTCAGTAGACCTACTGGTAGATAACTTTTTAGAAAATATATTTCCAAACATGTCACCAAGTTACAAAGGCTACTTCTGGACAAATTAAGGGTGATGGAATTCTTTCATTTAATTCCTGTCTGGTGATATTTATTATTACCTCAGAAATCCAGCGGTCTGAAAACTGGAGTTAATTTGCAGGGATCAGTGAAGAACAAATGGCAGACAGTAGTGTATAAACAAGAGGAGAGGACATTCAACTTGTGAATCATGTAGAGAAGTTGCCATGCAGCAATATTCCACGAGGGTCACAGAACCTTCCCTTTCCACCTGGAGAACCATGATGAGGTAATTCACTCATTTCAGCCTAATTAAAGCCTGACCAGAACAGCCCCTGGTAGTGAATGTGCCTTCTCCATGCAGCTGACCATTTCTGAACAGATGCTTCACATTCTGAAGTCAACAAAAAGCAAGATCAGTGACAAATAAAAGCAAAACCTGAGGCCCACTGAAAGCTGTACTTCATGAGAAAATGGAGGCAGGAGTTGTCTACATCAAACAACATTGATTTTACTTCTTGTCATGACTACAGCAGTTTAAATTACTCTCAGAAGCAGAGTATGCTGCATAGCTGTGGCTGCTACTACAGAAAAAATACTTTCACCAATAAATAACTTATAAGCATGTAAAGAATTAAAAATCTAAGTGTTTTGATAAAAGGCCAAAAATGGCACCTGTTAAAAATATTTTTTTTCTGAGAACTTGAATATAGCTTTTTACCATTTTTTTTTAGTTTTATTTTGTTTCTTTTCTATTTCTGAATCTGATATAGGAGCAATAACAACAAAGACCCTACCAAACTCCATGAAGGAACTAATGAAAATGAAAAAGGCAAAAAAACCTAAATATGCTATTTGTAGACTTAGCCAGAACTTATTATAGCCACTTCTCTAAAAAAATAGTTCAGTATTCTACATATGATTCAGAGATTTTTTTCACTTTAAAAATAGAGGTGATCCTATGGCTGGTACTTATGTTAAACACACACATTCTAGACTCCAGAAAGAAGGTAAGATCCAGGAATATAGGATAAGCTCCAAGGATCCAAGGTTTTGTTCAAGTTTTTTCAAATAAAAATCTTGCATATACTGAGTGAATTATTAAAAGCACAAAAATAAAAATTACTTTTATAAGGAACACCAAAGCTGTCTGCAAAACAAACAAAAACTTCAGCTGTTACAATTAAAGATATTTTATTATAAATATTAATTTGTAAATGAGATATTAGCCTATGCTCTGTGTGATTGGTAACTGTCTTGTTGCAGCTTTTACAATTACGTGGGTTAGGATCCTCATGATATCCTAATATTTACAGGTTTCCCATAAAAAATGTCCAAATGGCATCCACAGGACCTAAAATTTACTGCTTCCTACCATACTAAATTATTTGATCTCAGTTGATTTAGTGATAGACAGATGGACTTGAGCACACCCCAACACATTCTAATACAACACTGACAACACACAAGACTTTACTCACATAAAGTAAGAGGCAACATTCCACCCGACATTTCTTCTGCTTGGAGAGATGTTCATGGTAATGGGAGCATAATTCCTACAGAACTGTCCTCTTTCTTGCACTTTTTCCAATATAACCCCACAAACTCTTAAATTTCTCCAAGCACAAACATGATAGAAAGCAGAACATGAGGTCTGAAGACTGGATTATTACCTGCCTGTCAACAAGCAAGACTTGGACAGACTGGAGAGCTGGACACAGAAGAACTTAATGGGCTTTAACATGGATAAGTGCAGAGTCCTGCATCTGGGAAGAAATAATCAATGACACCAGTACAGGTTGAGAGGTGATCTGCTGGACAGCAGCCCTGTGGAGAAGGATCTGGGAGTCCTGGTGGACAACAAGCTCTCCATGGGACAACAATGGGCCCTGGGGTCCAGGAAGGCCAATGGGCTCCTGGGGGGCATGAAGAGGAGCGTGTCCAGCAGATCCAGGGAGGTTCTGCTCCCCCTTTTCTCTGCCCTGGTCAGGGGGGTTGGACTTGAAGATCTCCAGGGTCCCTTCCAACCCGACATCCTGTAATCAGCTGCCCTTTGTGTTTTGATTGTGCAAGCTCAAGCCCTCAAAATATGAAATTCAAACTCTTTTCTTTGTTTCATCATTTCCTACCACCAATAGGTTAAAGAGTTTGTTTTCAACTGCTTGCTCTGAAGCAAATGTGTACGACTTAAATCACAGCTGTTTATTCTTGATATGAAAGTAAAAACTCTAGTTCCCCCTCCACATCTTTACAGAAAATAAAATCGCATAACCAAACAAAAACCATGTTACTTTGAGAAGCAGTTATTTACATATCAACGGAGTCAAGAATCACTTTTATCTTTGTCTATAACCACATTCAAATACCTTGAATAACTTGATTGACTGCTCTGTCATTTGTCACACTGGTGTTCCTACAACTGTTTGTGTTTCCCCCTGCACACACAAAAGCAGCATAATAAGGAGTTATGTGTTCTCATAAACCACTTCCAATAAGATCTTGTGCCACCAAGACTTTCCTGTCACTCACTAGCAGGTGATCAATAGTAAACATTTTCTTCTGGGTCTTATGATGGGAAGGGAGCTGAGCATGTTACATTCCTGAGTGTCCCTGTGGAGATTTCTGAGGGCTCAGCAGAGAAGACAGAAATACCTGTAATAAGTTCTGATGGGATTCCTGCTGAACTAGAAGTTAAGAGCCGCTGACCCATTAATACATTTGGAACAACTATGTTCTCATCAGCATTAACATATAAAAGGGGGTTTAATTAATTTAAATCACAATTAGCACAGAAGAATGTGGTTTTCAATCTAGTGCATTGTACAGACTCACAGAATCAATATGG
>VYZU01040968.1:0-13207 GCA_013401355.1 Ceyx cyanopectus | reverse complement strand
CACAACAAACTCTGTAGCACATTAATGATGTGTACTACCACAGCTATTAGCAATAGTTCAGGTTACTTTTTCATTAACACTCTTTACCCCTATAGTACAAGAGATCTTCAATCCTGTATATTTTTTTTTTTCAAAATCATTTTAGTATTGCTGGGTTATTTCAACTATCTAAGACATTTAATAATGCACATGACTTAATCAGTCCATCTTTTTATTCACCTTTTTATCAAGGGTTAGAAGCTGGGCTAGCAACTAGAAAAAAATCACAGACACTATTAACCCCACTCCCTTCCCAAAGGAGAAGAGAAGGAGAATAAAAAAGCAGGGTCCCTGTATCCTTCTTCACTCAGACAAATAACAGAACCCTAAGTAAAGGGGATGAGTGGAGGCAAGTTAATGGGAATGGTAGAATACACAATACCTTCATGCAAAGTAACATGCATCTTCACATATACACCTCGGTTTTGATTGTCACATAAGAGTTCTTGGTCAGATGTCACTGGGCTGGTGGGCACTTTTGTGGGAACTCCTGAGATTGATGGAGTCAGATGAGTAATGACCACAATTAATACATCTCTCTCTTTTTAACTCTGGCAGAAGATTCATCACAAATCCATTATCATTCTGTTGTGTATGCCGTAAGCTGGACAATGCAAAACTTTCACAACAGTTTTTCTAACCCCACCCTTCTTTTGCCCCAGAAACTACTTCTCCCTTTATTTATGAAGGTGAATGTTAGAAAGTTTTGAGGAATTTGTTTTACAACGTCTGCAGAAAGAAAATGTTTATTGTAAATTAATTCCAGTTTTGGGCCAGCTTACCAGGGAGGTCAGAGACTTTTTGTTCATGGGTGTTTTCATATGCAGCCCAACAAAGCCTATGTCTCTTGGTATCTTGACAGCCTAGAAATCCTGTTCAAAGGTCTTACTAGATGAGCTCCAGAGGTCTTTTACAAATAGTCACAGAATCTCTTCTTATTTTGAGAAATACATGCAAAAAGGTACCATGAATCCATTTCACCTGAAATATTATGAGACATTAATTTACTGTTATTTTGTGGCTTATCTTAACAGACAATTAATGGAAACCATATATTATTGAATGGTCCTAAAACTTTTTACTCCTATGCCTTTCACTGTAAAAGGTCTACCTGGAATCTGCAACACATATTTTATTACAAATGTAATTAAGTATTGCTCTTACTGCTCCATGTTTCCAGATTCCCCAAGATATTCAGCTGCATATGGTCCATGCTTTCATGCTCTAAATCTGTAATTTATTGAAGATTCTGAGGCAGTATTTAGAAAAGAGATGGAGAGCATCATGTCACCTTTCCCTTTGAACAGTTTTGAATTACTTTTACTTTTAATCATTACTGCAGATTAATGCCATCAAAGAGCAGTTCTGCGGCAGATAAAATGAAACAGCTTCTGATAAATTTATTATTATAGCAAATCACACCAAGTAGGAATTCTTTCTTCGGATAGCTGAATGTACAAATTATTTTTTTCTGTAAATTTTAAAGGTTAACCTAGCAGGAAAGGGCAACCTGAAAGTCATTATGAAAGTCCTGAAGGCAAGCTATTCTGATGATACTGCGGGAAACCTAATAAAAGATATTTGCCTAAAATTTGGGCTGTTGTACTATATATTATGTTGAAAAGAAACTTATTATAAGTTTAGTCTTTAGAGAAAAATTTAGTGCCTAAATGGTGATACATTTGGAAACAAATACTATTAGGCATTTCTGTATCATTTAGTTTTGTTTTGCTTTATTCTAAGACATCATCTTAGCATCTCACCTGCATTAAGTAGGATTTAACAGGATTCCTCATTGGACTGTGAAAAAACCCAGGGACACAGTATGGGTCACCAGGTTTCTTTGCAGAGCAAAATTTGCTGTACATGCTTCCCTGTCTTTTATCTCTCACTCATTTGTCTATTCATTAAACATTAATGACTACTGAGTGACTCAGAAAAAGGGCAGGGGGCATTTCTGGAAGAAGTTCAAGTACTCTATTGATGAGAGCAGTGCTAGCACCTGAACAACGTAGAAGATAATACTAAGATGCACATACAGCCATATTTCTCTTTCTACAAAGGAAAAGAAAAAAACAGCATTAGCGATAAATAAAGGAGAAGGAGTGATTATTTAGGTCAAGGTGAAAATACAATGTAATCAATTGGGTTGCAATAATAAATGTTATGGATAAAGTATGTACTGCTGTAAAGACAAAAAGATGTTATGTGACTGAAATCTGAACCAAAAAATAACACCCAAAACAAATCTTGTGCTTTCTGCTTTGCAGTCTCTTCTATATCATGTCTCAGTCTCTGATGTCTGAGGAGAAGTTGACCTAAAACTGGAGGGCCTCTGGCATCTCATGCTCCAGCTTTCCCACCAGAAACACACAGCAGCTTCGCCTCTTTCTTCACAGCTTTTTTTTCTGATCAGATAGACCAGCACATATCATGCTGATAAGTTCATTAATCTCTATGACTGCCAAAAGATAAAATGATTTTTACAACACATGTACAAATCTTATGCTATGTTGCTATATAATATAATTAAATTGGCAGTAATTAAGCAGAATTTAACAACCTATTATAACATTATAGTTCTACTTTCCATTCCTAGCTTCATTTTTTCAGTTAACTCAGAATAACGCTCTTTAGGTCTGATATCAGTTTTATCCCTGCCTATGACATAATTGAACTGGATAATTCTGTCAAAAATCTCTTAGACATTTTTCATATATGCTCAAAAATGGTTAGTCAAAACATGTTTCATTGGTTTCAGAGAATTAATCAATTTCAAATTTGGGATTAGGCCACTCAAATTTACAGTTGATGAGTATATTGTCTTCAAAGAGTATATGTCATTTTTACATGTTAGAAGATAGTTGAGTTGCATAGAATTGAGGGAAGAAAATATTTCATGTGCACTCTTGTTGCTACAATTCTTGTATATTTGGGAGAGACACTGGGAAGCAATGGAGGTGAAGAAAGCATCATCAAAAAAGTGTTATAAAACTCAAAATTCTAAATCGTGGCTTTAGCACCAACTCACTATAGAACCAGGAACAAATTATTTTCCTCTGATCTTCATTTGCCCCCTGTAAAAAGAGGATCATAGTATTTATCAGCCTTCCTAACTCTTTCACAGGAATCCTGGGGATAGTAATGAAAAAATATATAGTAAGACAGTGTACTGTGAACAACTAAGGCATTGTAAGGGTGATATGAGAATATTTTTTAAAAGAAGTACACCAGTTTCTATAACAAAGTATGCCCTTACAAAGATCACATTTTCTTATAACTCAATTTCTATAGATAGACACTCTCAAAGCATGAGATTAAGTAGGTGAAAGCAGACAGTTTTCAGCTCTAAGAGTGATCTCAGCTTATCTGTCTTCCTCAAAGAGTTTTAGATGATCACACAAAAGTCTGAAACTATGCTCTCCATCTTTCTTGTGTATCGCCATTTCCCATGTAAAGCAAAGAAACCTGTCAGGGTAAAAAGGGGCTTGCAGTTACTATGTTTGATTGAACTCATTTTCAGTTTGTTTAGTTAATCTCTTTCATATTTATATCTCAAATGTACTTATCTCATGACAGATGGCACAAACTGGGGTGGCTTCAGGAGAGATTCAAAATTGTATGGTCAGTGTTACAAGTTACTAGTTAAAGAATGATAAATTCATACTTTTCAAGTATCTTTGCTTAAAGCTTTGCCATATTTTTCTAATATAAGAAATAAAACAGTGCATGATACCTCTTTATTCCTAGCTAACCCTACCAATGCATATATTTGCCTCAATCTTAGGTAAATAGCAAGGTATTTATTATTTACCTATACCAAGTTTCAGCATTGTTAGTGACTTGCTTTATTGTCATGTTGCTCTGTTTGTTTTTTTGTGTTTTGGGTTTTTTTGTGTGTTTTTTTGTTTTAATTTGATTTCCTTTTCAGTCTGTTTCCTTGACATTGTTCTCCTTTGTCCAACCAAGTAATTGATACTGACACTGAAACCTGAACGGGTCTTAGGCAAAATGTCACTCAAGTATTTAGAGAAGTTCCAGGAGGAGTTTTAGACAGAAGAAGAATTTTCAATGTTGGAAACCAGTGCATCAAGGAACAATGTCTGTCCAAGTGGTCAGATAACTATTTTTAATGGAATTTATCTTTTGGGTACTTCCATTTCCCAGTATTCTTTCATTAAATCAGGCTCAGGCAACTCTCCGTGACATGACCTGATCTGCAGTGTTTGGAACTTTAGTTTTATCTTCTTTTACTAATGACTTTTTTCCATTTCCATAATTTAAAAGAAAATTAAATAAAGCAAGCAAAACATCAAATGATGTCTCGGAAAACCACAGGAGTGTCTCTGAAACAAAACATCAAACCCTTCATGATTATGCAGTGGACTGAAGATGTCATACCACATTCTGAGGGCTGAGAAATGCAAATATCAAAGGAAAATGATGGAAGGGAACCTTACATGTGTTGATTCACACAACACACAGTAGTTTGATATAGGTAAAGTATTAAGAATAGGCTGTTGAGTTTCTAATAATTGTTGTGGAAGTTTATATGGTAATGAAATAAAGTAATCCTGAATAGTCTTATCATACATGGCTTCCCGAGGAAGTTAATTTTTCACGTAACACTGGAAATTTCCCTGTTGTGAGCTGTTTAAGAATCTACTTCTAAATGTCAGGGCAGGACAACTCTCATATTTTATAAGTGTTCTTAGAATATATATGTATTAAACATTGCCAGAAGCTGCCATTTCAAATGTAGGAGCAACCAGTTTCAGGACTGATTTTTGAGGAGTCTTTCTTGTTCTCATACTGTTTTTTATATATTGCCTTAATGATGGGCTTTGTTCAGAATAACATAGTTTAAGAGTGTCTTTTTTGCATGTTTGATATGAATTATGAAGAAAGAATGCAATTCTTCTTCCTCCATCCACCCACGGGTCACCAACAAGCTATCTCAGAGTCAGGTCGAGTCTCAGATGTATTTTGTGGTCATTTATCATGTATGTGAGTACAGGGTATTTACTCCAACTCCCATCTGTAGAGGTGTTTTTCTTCTCATCTGTCTAATGAAGAAATTGGAAATACTTCAATTTTTTTGTTTTTAGGGGAGCTTTTAAAAGGAAGACTTGGTTATTTTCCAAGTTATTTTCTCGGGCAATGGGCCCCTCCCTGGGGACTGGATGGGTCAGGACATGGGCCCTTGGGTGGGCCAGACTCAGCAAGGGCTGTTAGAGGGCAGGGCTGTGAGGAGCTCAAGACTGACCATGACGTGACATCATTAGGGGGGGAATAGATGGCCCTGAAGGGCTGAGATTGGGTCCTGGCATGTGAGCAGATGAATAGAGACTGTGAGGGTCAGTGAGGCCCTGACACCACTGACAAAATGCAGTAACATTATATAAAGGGCTTGCACAGACTGACTGGATTGTAACTGTGTTTATGGTCTTATGGCTCTGTCAAAATGTCTTCAAGTGTTAGAAATTTTGCCAGGAGTCCTGGTAGTCAGTCTGTCAAATCCATAAGCTGTGCCTGGCCAAGGAGGAAGGCGAAACATTGTTTGGGGTAATTCCCAAGACCCTGTCATCCTCTGCTCTCCATCCCAGTCCCTGTGCACAGTCAACTCATCAGCAGACTCGATTCTGGGGATATGGAAGGGGTGGTGAGTGCTTCTGATTTCTCTCATGAAAGAAAATGTATTTTCCTCCAGCTTCTCTTGTATGAATGATGCATGATGAATACTGTTTTCCCAGCAAGAACAAATATTTTTCCAGGCAGCAACAAAGTCACTTGTCCAGTGTTTACAGCTTCTTTCTGTAGGAGGGCTAAATAGTCACTGGAAAGCTTACTGTGAACAAATAGGCTGAGTGTACTGACATGAATAATGTCTTGAGGTGCACTCATGGTTAGGCTAGAAAACATTCATTTTATTATTAACACAAAATAGTTGTCGTACTGTTAAGCTTGCTTGTATGGAAATTACTTGGACCCAAAAATGGATTTGCCTCCAGTTATTATGATTCAGTCCTCCAAGCTGGAAGCAGAAATAATGCCATGCCATTTAGGTAAGTGTTAGTCTTTAATTATGAATAACAAATAGGCACTGTGACTGTTTTAAGAACAAATCACAGCCTGAAATTTGTCTTCACAGTGTATTTAAAAAAATATATAAAAGAATATAAACCAAATGGATTGTGAAAGATTAGTAAGCAAAAAAAGAAGCTTCATTCATGTCAACGGTGTTTGCACAGGCAAAAATACGAACTGAAATTCCCCCTGGTCTGTAATGGAATTCCCATGTGTTTGCACCATTAATGGGACTATGAATCTTCATTCACTATAACTTTAAGCATGTGTAAAAAATCTTGGAAAGAACAAAGATACTTGGCCACCATTTGAGAGTAATATAATAAGACACAAACCAGTAGTATTATGGTCATGAGGTCTGGTGAGCTGTAGGGAAAGAATTAAAAAATAATTGATTCAAGGATGATTGAGTTATGGACAATTTATTCTCCTGCAGTTTGAGATCTTGTTCTGTTTTCCTCACTTTTGCCTCTTTGTTTGTTTGTTTATGTGGGTTTTTGTTGTTGTCGTGCTTTCGTTGGTTTTGTTGGTTGGTTGGTTGGTTTTTTTTCCATCTTTGTGTGAAATATGTTTTCCCTGTCACAGCAGGGGTACTGAGAAGATGGATGGAGGGAAGTTATAGAAGAATCTCAGTGTGGTATCCAGTCAGCATAAAGTGATTGTAGGGACATAATGGCTGTGGAGCAATAACAATATGCCCAACACAGAGCCACCACCAGCCCTGGGACAGAGGGTCAAGCTAGATGTCTAAGAGGAGATTAATAGGGTCTCTATGATTTAAGGACAGCCTGACTATGGGGAAACTAACTCACAACCCATAATGACTAAAGCTGTGAGCTTGGGAGTTGATAATCCTCCTCTTTAGCTTAACTTTTCTAGTTATTGATGACCTTCTATCTCTAAATTTTTCCTAGTTCTGCAAAGATTTGTGAATCAAGGCATGGAAAGGTTTCCTGTCGGAGTCTGAACTCTACTTCAACTCACTGCTTTTAAATATTATCTAGCAAACTCCTGTTCTTATAAGCAAGTTTTTCCTTTTCACTAATATTTCATATCCTGATAATGTTCTGTATTACTTGAGTTTTCTTTACAATCTTAATTGATGTTAATGTCACCACAAATTATGTAAGGTTGCACTATTAGGGAGAAATAATAACTAAATGAATAGTATAAAAGTCTTCTCCTTTGAAATTACCCTAATTTGGCAGATAAAGTATCTAATAAAGATGCAACATGGCTTTGACATTGGGTAGTTGAACTCCTCAGAGGATGCTTTTGTAGATATGTGTAGATGTATGAATTTATTGCATATCACAATCTTCTGGAAAATACTTGAAAGGAAAGGAGACACATGCAACTGACCTTGTCTTTTACTGATACACTGCAAATATTTTATTTTTATAATCTTGTTAGGACACTGTGTCTCAGCTAATGGTTTTATAGTTAAACAGAGAAAGTGTAGTATATTAATATCCCACTTATCCACACCAAATTAATGGCCTGGAGACTTTGAAAGCTTTATGATAGATCTGGGCTGTGCAGTGCAANTCTTGTATGAATGATGCATGATGAATACTGTTTTCCCAGCAAGAACAAATATTTTTCCAGGCAGCAACAAAGTCACTTGTCCAGTGTTTACAGCTTCTTTCTGTAGGAGGGCTAAATAGTCACTGGAAAGCTTACTGTGAACAAATAGGCTGAGTGTACTGACATGAATAATGTCTTGAGGTGCACTCATGGTTAGGCTAGAAAACATTCATTTTATTATTAACACAAAATAGTTGTCGTACTGTTAAGCTTGCTTGTATGGAAATTACTTGGACCCAAAAATGGATTTGCCTCCAGTTATTATGATTCAGTCCTCCAAGCTGGAAGCAGAAATAATGCCATGCCATTTAGGTAAGTGTTAGTCTTTAATTATGAATAACAAATAGGCACTGTGACTGTTTTAAGAACAAATCACAGCCTGAAATTTGTCTTCACAGTGTATTTAAAAAAATATATAAAAGAATATAAACCAAATGGATTGTGAAAGATTAGTAAGCAAAAAAAGAAGCTTCATTCATGTCAACGGTGTTTGCACAGGCAAAAATACGAACTGAAATTCCCCCTGGTCTGTAATGGAATTCCCATGTGTTTGCACCATTAATGGGACTATGAATCTTCATTCACTATAACTTTAAGCATGTGTAAAAAATCTTGGAAAGAACAAAGATACTTGGCCACCATTTGAGAGTAATATAATAAGACACAAACCAGTAGTATTATGGTCATGAGGTCTGGTGAGCTGTAGGGAAAGAATTAAAAAATAATTGATTCAAGGATGATTGAGTTATGGACAATTTATTCTCCTGCAGTTTGAGATCTTGTTCTGTTTTCCTCACTTTTGCCTCTTTGTTTGTTTGTTTATGTGGGTTTTTGTTGTTGTCGTGCTTTCGTTGGTTTTGTTGGTTGGTTGGTTGTTTTTTTTTCCATCTTTGTGTGAAATATGTTTTCCCTGTCACAGCAGGGGCACTGAGAAGATGGATGGAGGGAAGTTATGGAAGAATCTCAGTGTGGTATCCAGTCAGCATAAAGTGATTGTAGGGACATAATGGCTGTGGAGCAATAACAATATGCCCAACACAGAGCCACCACCAGCCCTGGGACAGAGGGTCAAGCTAGATGTCTAAGAGGAGATTAATAGGGTCTCTATGATTTAAGGACAGCCTGACTATGGGGAAACTAACTCACAACCCATAATGACTAAAGCTGTGAGCTTGGGAGTTGATAATCCTCCTCTTTAGCTTAACTTTTCTAGTTATTGATGACCTTCTATCTCTAAATTTTTCCTAGTTCTGCAAAGATTTGTGAATCAAGGCATGGAAAGGTTTCCTGTCGGAGTCTGAACTCTACTTCAACTCACTGCTTTTAAATATTATCTAGCAAACTCCTGTTCTTATAAGCAAGTTTTTCCTTTTCACTAATATTTCATATCCTGATAATGTTCTGTATTACTTGAGTTTTCTTTACAATCTTAATTGATGTTAATGTCACCACAAATTATGTAAGGTTGCACTATTAGGGAGAAATAATAACTAAATGAATAGTATAAAAGTCTTCTCCTTTGAAATTACCCTAATTTGGCAGATAAAGTATCTAATAAAGATGCAACATGGCTTTGACATTGGGTAGTTGAACTCCTCAGAGGATGCTTTTGTAGATATGTGTAGATGTATGAATTTATTGCATATCACAATCTTCTGGAAAATACTTGAAAGGAAAGGAGACACATGCAACTGACCTTGTCTTTTACTGATACACTGCAAATATTTTATTTTTATAATCTTGTTAGGACACTGTGTCTCAGCTAATGGTTTTATAGTTAAACAGAGAAAGTGTAGTATATTAATATCCCACTTATCCACACCAAATTAATGGCCTGGAGACTTTGAAAGCTTTATGATAGATCTGGGCTGTGCAGTGCAAATTAAAGCCCCTTCTCTTCAAACTTTGGTGTGGGCACCTTGGCTTTCACAGACTGCTCTAAACATTATGCAGACATCCTCTAATGGGTTTTTTCACCTTATTAGTGACAAACAACCAAATATTACCAAGATTTAGAGAAATTTAATGAAACAAAGTATTTTCTATATGTAGTTCAAATATTCTTGTTTTAATTAGAAAAATAATAACTAATCACTTTAGGGTTGGAGAAAACAGTGGTTTGCTCCTAAAGGAGGAGCTCTTCCTCAATAGTCCTTGGAAAGAAACAACACCCTATTGTCTGCTTTTTTTTGCTTAATAGTTACAGCATAATCCATACAATTTAAGACTTTGTAGAATATGTCTAGTATAAAACAAGTAAATATATGATTCCTTGTCATTGGATTAACTATGTTCCCTTGCTGTGTATGTGTTTATATTTAACAACACATATCTAAACTTGTGGTTAACAAATGTGTGCTGACTGTGCTAGTTCCAGGCTGCACTAGGTTAAGTGNAAAGATCAACATAATTAGCTATTTTTTTTCAACTTCTATGGATTTGATTTTATTTTTTATATTGGTAAGTGTATTGATAAGTTAAAGTCTCAGATATTTTTTCACTTTGTCCAGGTAGCTCAAGCTCTGTGTGCATCTTGTTTACTCTGTTGTTAACACTGTTTAATCTGTTCTATGTCATTAGACCCAATTAACATAATATATGTGAACATCTGATATCAAACCAATATGAAATTTGGATCCAGGTTCTGATGTGAAGTTTTGCCAAGATATAACTTCTTCTAATAACAACTGAATGGGTAATAATAAAAAAGAAATCAACAAGGATTTCTTATTATACCCCTAATGAATCTTGCCTAGGGGTTTGGGAAAATGCTTAGGGAATCAGACCAATTTTCTGCCTAATTTTATATCTTGCTGACAAATTCTGTTTAAGAGTGTCTGCATCTCATTGTCCATTTTTCAACACTTCAGGACATTCCACACGCCATATGTACAGAATGATTCCATGAATGAACTGAAAGTTGAAATACAGAAAATGTTAATCACACTTTCAGATGACAAAAAAAGCAGGGAGAGATTGAAAATTCTTGGGACAATGAGAATAAAATACAGTTTAATGATAATATATTGGAGAAATTACCTAAAATTAAGTGGATTCAATAAAGATACTGGCAAAGTTGCTCAGATAGGAAATAACAGAACAAAAATAATAAGATGAAATGTGGTATGAAGAGCTTTAGGTTTAAAAATAAAGATAGAATTATGGGGTAAATCCTTTATAATCCTAAATAATATGCAACAGTTTATTTGGATTTAATCAAGTTATTGAAAGAAACAATCAAACGGATGTTTCCAAGGGAAGTTGTGGACCCCCTAACATTGTCTAATACTATTTAAAATTTGAAAGCACTTCTAGTTTTTAATCGGAATTTACTTTTATGAGATTCCTGAGTATTTGCTTAATGAAAAACTTAGGCAAAACTGAAAATATGTGTGAGAGTCCCTTCCATTCTTCTCCCTTTTTGAATCCTTTCAATAAACCCTTTTACATTGGAAGCCACATAATTAAATAGGAGCTAACTAACCCAAAATGTCTGCCTTTCATCCCAAAAGACATTTTATGACTGGGAAACACAAAGCCTAATTCTGTACAGTGTCAGCATATTGCAAGTAGCATTCTTCTTTCATCATTCACAGCCACACAGGACTCCCTGTCAGTCCTGTGTTATAGTCCTTTCTGACTGGAATTATATCTATGAATTAATTGCATTGAAGGTCCCAATTAAGCTTTCTTGTACCACAAATACTAACTGGAGTGGTATAAATAGACACTGCTTTATACACATTTAAAATGGTCATTAGAGCAATGAAATGTGTTGTAGGAGCAGATTTGCCTCAGGGGAGAGGCAGAGGGAAGTGTAATAAGGAATTTAGCCTTTCCATTACCACTGCTCTGTGTACCATGGGTCACACAGTGCAGTAAGAGCAGTGTGAATGCTGAACCTCCCTCTCTTCTTTTTATTTCTCATCATTTCAGGTTATGTTTGATTCCATCCATCCATTTCTTCTAGAGTTTTTACAACTATGAAAGCTCTAGAGGGCAGGAATTGGGGTAAATCCAGTCATCAATTGTCTGAAAATAAACCTTTCTCTCAGAAAAGATGTTTGTAAAACTGAACAATAAAGTCTCATAATAAAATATTAAATTGTACATTCTAAAAAATTCATTAGGTTAATTATTTATTAGATTACCTCAAATTTATAAGCAGGTTTTTATGACAGAAGGCTTTTTGCTAATTCTTGCTGGAGAAGGCTGGAAAGCCTAATATAGTACTATTATATAGCACAAATTAATATTTTTGAAGTTACCATATAACATATTTGAGTTGACTTCTTACGTGAGAGCACAACACCTACTGCTGTAACGTCAAGATCACTAATTGTGACATTTGGACATACAGCAGCAAAAAAAAGTATTGGATGTTCGGTCATAACTGTTCAAGAAGGCCCAAAGTCAAGAGCAGCATCATTGTCTTGTCAGACTGAGATATGGGTAAACGTTTCAGAAAAGATTTTCACAGAATCATAGACTCACCAAGGCTGGAAAAGACTGTTAAGATTATTGAGTTCAACCATTAACCTTACTCTACAAAGTCTACCACTAAGCCATAATCCCAAGCACATCTATACAGCTTTTAAACACTTCCAGGTATGGTGACTCAACCTCCACCCTGGGCAGCCTGTTCAAATGCCTGACAACCGTTTCAGTAAAAAAAAATTCCTGAATATCCATTTTAAACCTCCCCTGGTGCAGCTTGAGGCCATCCCCTCTTGTTCTGTCACTACATCCTTTCAAGTAGGTGTAGCAAGCAACCAGGTCTCCCCTCAGCTTCCCCTTCCTGAGAATAAAATAGTCCCACATTTTCCTCAGCCACTACTCATACTTGTTCTCCTGGTCCCTTTACCAGCTTGGTTGCTCTTCTCTGGACCTTCTTAAGCACCTTGATGTCTTTCTTGTATTGAGGTGCCCAAAACTGAACACAGTACTCAAGGAGGTACTAAATAAAGCTGAGCATGCTGTAGAACAGGACAGACACCTCTGAAGTTCAGGTCTATTTTCTGTTGACATTTTCTTCCTTAATGTCAGAGGGAAATGCCTGTTGTCATCTAGGTTCTACAGCAGTTAAGTTAAGCCCCATTTCTTTAAAATATTAAGGGCAACTTGCAGCATCCATTTCACACTGCTTTGAGATGCTGGTGGGTACACCTAGCCTGCAAGGTGCTATATAAAACTAAGCTTAATTAAATTTAAGCTTTTCCTTTTTCCCCTATTTGCCTTCTATGTCTCCCTTGAGATATATAACATGCATATGAAAAAAAAAAAAAGATTTCTGAAGAGCTGTGATTCAAAACTGAGCTTTCTATGGCCTCTGCACAAGGATCCTGCAGGGGACATCCTCAGGAAAACTGTGGTCTTAACTGAAACTAAAAAGGGCTGAGCATTTAGAAAGTACTGCAGGAAACATAACCAAAAAGTGTGGATAAATAATTGTACTATACCAATGAAGGTAGAACTTCATCCAGTCATCTTGACA
>VYZU01040967.1:0-11295 GCA_013401355.1 Ceyx cyanopectus | reverse complement strand
TTTTTTTTTTTTTTTTTTTTTTTTTTTTTTTTTTTTTTTTGTCTGTCAATACAGCAAGATCAGAGTGAGCAAGGGGGAGACATTACCAGGTGTCAGTATAGTCACACATGTATATCATGGCTAGAAATCCATCTGAGATTATTTAAACGTAACCCTTTTCAAAGATCAGTTTAATCTCATTATTATTACCTAAATAAATGATTCTAAACCACTACCCTCACAGTCATGTAGTTACATAAATAAACTTACAGGTACAGAAAGGCAAGTGTGGTTGAGATCTAAATTGCTTACAGGATCTCGTGTGCTCTTACGTTTTGTCTAACTACACCGTGGAATAAAAAGCAACAACAGAAAAAATTCCTTGCTTGAAGCTGTGTTCTCTTCAGTTGGGTCATTCACACACAGAAAAAAAATCTTTATGTTTTTAAAAACACTTGAGCATTCTATTGCTTTCTAAAGTCTTTGTTGACTGGCTTCTTGTACTTTCAGCCTTCATGTCTACATTGCTTTGCTTCATGTTTGCCTAGCAGGCAAATGCCCACCCCCACCCCTCTCCCAAGACCTGGCTGGTGTGTGCTGTGTGGTGTATTCCAGCAGCTGTGCTGAGCTTTGGGAACAGCTGTGGTGGGAGTAGCTGTGAGAAACTGGACTACTGGTGGGTTTTATGCAGTTCCACTCACCCTGTTCTTTCTTGACACTTGAACATACAAGGGAGCTCTCCATTTCATGGAATTTTCAGTTGATGATTCAGGATTTGTATGATGCGATTGATCACTGAGGGTATATACAAAGTGGTCTCTAGCATTTTAATCATGAGCCTAATTGCCATTGTGCTTTTTCATTTTTTAATTGACAACGTTGTATGTAGAAATACAGAATTTCAAAAGTGTTTTTCCAGAGATTAAAAAAAAAAAAGTGTGTTCCTACAAACCTAGGGGCATGTGTATAATTGCACCATGAATATCAATTTGATGAAGTCAACCACAAATGAAGTATTCACAGATTGTTGTTTTTCTCTGTCTTTTTTTTTTAGTGTTATTTAGCATAAGTTTTACCCCTTTGAGTTTTACTCACTAATTTACATCCCTTCAGGACATGACTCCATAGCACAGCTTCCCAAAAGGAACCAGAAAATTACTGCCTTAATGATGTGTTTGGTCATCAAGGGTAAATACTGCCTCTGATGGTAAGTTCTATAAAATGATACATTTTTTTATTACTTTTCCAATCTTTATACCTAATTTAGGAGCAATGCTTTTATTTACTTTAAGAAGGATATAGACTGTCAGTGTCCAAGACTGTTATGCTGTATCTGTCAACAGTGCTGGACTCCTGCTGAGCAGATACAGTATACAAGTCCATTTTAACACTCATTAATGCATCACTACACAGAACTCTTATTCTATCACAATCTAAATAGTAGATCTTTGATTTGAAATATAGTTAATTTGTATTTGAATATACATACAGGTTAACTGGGAGTAAAAATGGACCTGTTTTTCTGTTAACATCACTCTTAATGAAAAAAGGAAAAGAAGCCGACCTGTGAGTTCAAAGAATCTCCTCCCTAAAATACATGGCTCATAAATATGAATCATTGAGTTAAAGGACAGGTGTGTATCCCTAAATCTAAGATATGAACAATTAATGTAATAATGGTAAAACTTATGCAGACTGATCCAGGGTGAATTTATCTCAAACTTTTTTGAAGGCAAAAGTTATTGACCTGATTCCTCAATCCCCTGTAGACTCTTCTCTAAAGCTTGTTTATTGCCTTTTGAAGTTGTTGCAGGATAGGTGAATTGTTTGCAGTACCAACAGCCTAATTAGGAAGTATAATGCCCTTTGGGACAAAAAAAAATCTTCTTCATATTTACCCAGTCCAAAAATATACAGGATGGGCTAATAAATCTTAAAAATGCCAATTTAGGGTTTGTAATCACAGATACTTCATCAGCTGACAAAAGAAAAACTTCAGTAGGTGTAGTGCTTCAAAATCTGGGACAATTTACATATAATTTCAGGAATCAGCAGGGATACACAGCTGGATAAAAATAAAAAGCTTGCTGTAATTGAAAATTGCCTTGCAGCTTGTTTGTGATTAAAATGAAGCTCAGTTCCTTGAAATCTTGTACAGTAATTAAATCTGTTTTACTTAGGCAATGAAATATTGTCTATTGTCCTTGAATTATAAAACCAGTACAGACATGCTTTGACATTTCCTGATAATTGAACATATATGTACATATGAAAAACTGGCAAAATCCCTATTCAACAACTTAAGGGCTTTCATCTGAGCACAAGAAATGTGCTCTCAGTAGAAGAGGCTGTGACTATCTATATTGCTTATAAAGAATCTTGGTGACAGCCTGTGGTGTTTCACACACACACACGTTTGTAACCTCTTTACGTATGCATAGAACAATTTTGTACAAAAGCCAGGGTGATAACTTCAACTAAAACCTAATTGAGTTTCAAGTTTAATTCAAATTTAAGTTAAACTCTAACCAGGTTCTTGTTTAATTGTAATACTGTGTCCAGTTTTGGGCAGCCCAGTTCAAGAAAGACAGAAAACTACTGGAGAGAGTCCAGCTCAGGGCAGCAAGATGCTGAAGGGAGTGGAGATCTCCCTGCTGAGGAGAGGCTGAGAGAGCTGGGGCTCTTTAGCCTGGAGAAGAGGAGACTGAGGGGGGAGCTCAGCAGTGTCTGTCAATATGTTCAGGGCAGTGTAGGGAGGATGGAGCCAGACTCTGCTCAGTGCCATCCAGTGACAGGACAAGAGGCAATGGGAGTCAGTTGGAGCACAAGAGGTTGAGGGGAAACACAAGGACAAACTTGTTCCCAGTGAGGGTGGCAGAGCCTGGCAGGGGCTGCCCAGGGAGGTTGTGGAGTCTCCTGCTCTGGAGACATTCCAGACCCCCCTGGATCTGTTCCTGGGTGACTTGGTCTAGGTGCCCCTGCTCTGGCAGGGGGGTTGGGCTAGATGATCTTCTAATATTCTGTGATTCTGTGAAATCCATTAAAAAAGAAAAAAACAACAGCAAAAAAACCCAAATCAACCAAACAAACAAAACCCCACAAAAACAATCTTAGCTTTTTTACTAAACTTTTATCTGGGTGCCAAAATTATTGAATATTTGATTTGGAAGTGAGGCTGACGGGCCTGTAGTTACCCGGGGCCTCCTTTTGCCCTCTGTGAAGACTGGGCCAACACTGGCCTTTCTCCAGTCCTCAGGCACCTCTCCTGTTCTCCAGGACCTCTCGGAGATTGTGAAGAGCGGCCTAGCAATGACCTCTGCATCTCCCTCAGCACTCCAGGGTGTATCCCCTCGCAGCCCAGAGACTTGTGGATGTCCAGTTTGCTCAACTGGTCTCTAACCCAAGACTCTTCAACTGAGGTAAAAATTTCCTCCCTCCAGAATTTCTCTGTGGTCTTGGAGACCTGGGACTCCTGGTAGTTGGTCTTAGTAGTAAAGACTGAGGCAAAGGTAGGTTCACATTTAGGTAAAGGTAAAGCCTTGCAGTAACATAAATGCTATACTGGACATGCAACAGGTTTGATCTCAAATGTTCAATTAATAGTATTTTATGGTATGCAGTATCCACACAATCTTTAGAAAAACACTTTTTTATTTTCATTTCTATATTTTCAATATCCTAAGAATCCCAACAGAATAAATAAAAAAAACAAAGTATACTGCTTTAATTTTTATGAAGGTGAATTATTTTTCTGTAGTTTGTTTCTAAAGAAAGAAAGCAAGCAGCAAATTAAAGTATATTTTCTGCAGTTTGTCATTAGAAAATCAGAAGTTAAAATGTAAGAGTTGAAAGTGCCCAGGAATCAAAAACTAAAGACAAACAGAGTGCAGTTTCAAAGACTGTTCAATACATTTGGCTGCATTTTCAAGGACTTTTTTGAAGACTAGGGATTGAAAGCAACTTAATATTGTAGATAAAACTTCAAAACATTCTCTGAATTTCATTTCAATAGCTGTCTTATTTCCATGTTTGTTTTTTCTTTGCCTTAATGTCTGTGGCAATTATATCCATTAAAGAAATATACTAGTAAAGATTCAAAAACTTAATAAACAACTTTAGGTGTTAATGCATATAGCTGTAAGTATTTTGTAATGAAATTGTGGTTTTCATTTTTGAAAATACTAACAGTAAAATAGAACTTTTTGCAATTTATATGTTTTTAGGTTATTTGCTTCTATATAAATTAGAACATATAGTGAAGTCCATCCTGTAACAGGGCATATAGTATTGGTTAGAAGAAATCAGGTGTTAAAAATTATTTATTTCACATGTTATTTAAAAAGATGGTATTATAATTCTCACTATGTTTTGGAAAGGTCTGAAGTGACAGCCTCAAATTCTACTGACTAGAGTGACATTCAGCTGGTGGTAATTATTACACAACAAAGCAGAATTAGTTTTTAATTCTCAGTAAAATACATACGTGACTATCTGGGTTTTTTTATGTAATGACACTAAGGACCATGTAATTACACCACTGGAAAGATCCTGAACCTATTCCATTAAGCCTGCAGAAAGATGCTTCCTTTTTCTTTCTTAAGAGGAAAAAGGCAGTTCCAGAACTCAGTTGTATAAAATATTGTAATGAAAATGTATATAGCCACTATTAAATTATTGCCTGATAGGCAACTAATTTTTAGACTGACACATCTATTTTTGAAAGCTGTTGTAAAAAGGCAGAGAAGTGTTCCATTCAGTCATAAAAGCAGGAACAGTGAGGGTTTGCAACTCATCTCAAATGTCTGCACATACTCTAGGAGATGCCCCAGGGTGGTCTGGGAGGTCTTAGGAGGCTATAAAAAGGTAGATGGAAAGCATTCTGTGAAACTCAGCTCAGAAGTGACAAAGAAGGATAGCAAAGACAAAGACTGTATCTTTGTGGTTGTGGTTGTTTGTTGTTTGTTTTGTTAATTTAATTCTTGCCCTATTATTGCTGCTGTTATAGTCTCAGATTCTTTTAGAATTTCTAACACAAATATTTTTTACATTGCCAGTACTTCAGATTTTATTTCCACTGCAGTGAACTCTGAATCTCACAGTGCAAGCTATAGAAACTCAAATTCCTCTCCCTTTATTATCCCATAAATCCCCAGTGATTGTGAAGAAGCTGAGTAATACATATGATAATCTACTCTGTCTTTCTCTCTTAAATCCTATAGTACAAACCTTCACTGAAATACTAAATTAAGATACTAAACGTGGCAAAGTTAAAAAGATTTTTAAAAGATGAAAAAAGGATATAAAATTAATTTTGTATAAAGCAGCACAGGGGCTTGATGCTTCTTTTCATTTTACTGAATGCTAATATTCTAGAGAATGGTGTTCACCCAGAGCAGGAACCAGCCTTTGCTGAGCAGTGGCATTTTGATGTATTGCACCAATCCATCACCTTGTGCAGCCCCTTGATGATGTATTGCACTAGTGCTTTGTCAAAGTGTCATTGCTCTGATGAAGGCATAGCACCTTCTGGCAAAGCCCTCTGATGAAAGCTCTTCTGTTCTAGAACAGGGTGTGTTATGGTTTTATGTTATCTTCTGTTTTATGTTATGTTATACTAAGGAAAAACATCAGAAAAAAAAAAAAAAGATATTTTAAGAATGAGTGGCAGAGGCAGATACACCAAGTGTTCAGCTAGACAACACTCACACAATTAAGTTCCCACAGAAATGTGAACTGCTAAAGTAATGCAATTTATCCCACACTTTTTTTCAGTATCTTGATTTTTAGTTCTGGTGAAAAAAACTCTAAAAATTAATGATTAATATTTTGCCTCAAAAATGGTGTCTAAGTTAAGGAGAAACTTTACATCTGCCTCAGTCTCTCTTCCCAAATTACCATATGGCAATTCTTTCTGAAAAAAAAATGTTATTTGGTAATACATCACAGTTTTGAAAAGTCAGAAATTTGCAAGCACATGCAGAGCTGTCTTTGACAGGTACAAAGCATGTTATATCCTTTTGTTATTATTATATTTATATTAATAATTAAATACAAATAGTATTATCATCTGCAAAAACAGTAAACTTGGCATCTGTGGGTGAATGTATCCCACAGCTCCTGTGTGTGTTTTATTAACCTCACCATATATTTCATAAATAGGATAAAATTATTTAAAAAAATTAAGTAGCATTTATCATGGACTTAAGCAAGTTCAGATGTGTACTACCACAGTGCACTGTAATTTCTTACTTATGGAAAATCAATTCTCTCTTCTACTAAAACGTATCCAATAAATACCATTATGGTCTGGCAATTGTAGAACTTATTAATTTTCCCTTGACATTAGTAGCAAACAGTATTGTAAAATGGTCATATCTTTTACAGGTATAGTTAATTTTTCTCCTTTTGCCACACACACCATAATATTTGTTTGAGTTAATCATTATTTGTTAGCAAGAGTTCAGTAACAACTTGAAATACCTCCCTGTATTATATTGGCTGCAATATCTAGTTTACTCAGGATAGTATAATAATGGGTTAGGTGTTCATTAAACTGTATTGTTTGTGATGATAAAAACATCACAATTTGGAAATTATTTTGGTGCTGGATAACAGGAAAAGAGAGTCAACTGTTTTTCTTGTCCTTTCCCCAAACTCTTTTTCATTTTCTGTCCAGAAAGAACCTTCCACTTCTGCATAGTTATATATTCTTCCCTACCAGAGGTCTTTTCATTGTCACAACACAGAAATTAAGATCACATTTTAGTCATTTTACTCTTCCTCTTTGCCTACACCATTTTTCTGATTATAAACCCGTGGAGAAAATAACACGACAGAATGTCTTTCCTATTATAAATGTCTTTCAACTTACATATTTTGTTGTTTTAATGTCACTTTTGCAGTAAAAATCTTTCTTGGTGGGAAAAAAAAATTAAAAATATAATAAAATAAATATAATATTGAACTTAATGACATGGAAACAACCATTTATCTCTGAAAACCTAAGGGTTAGATGTGGCAAATTCGTTGTCATGTTTTTGCAAAGATTGTGTTGAGTTGTGCTGCTGAGATATAATTTTAAATCAAAAAAAAAAAAAAGGTTAAGATTGTTTTGGCACCGTGGTGATGTTAACACACCCTATCACTGTCAGCTGGCCCAGTGTCAGAATGGAATTGCACAGATAGCCTTGCTAAAGACAAAATTCCTTCCTGTAAAGATGTTTTTCTACACATGTAAATGCTGATGGCTTGAGAGTGGCCTCCCTTTCCCCACTGAGCTGGTAGCTATTTGCATATTTCCACTCACCCTACTTTTAACTGGAAAAACCATTTACCAGAGAAAGTCAGTGGGAAGAGTAACTAGCTGTTTTTGACATCTAAAAGCATCAGTAGGATTTTGTACACCCCGCTGCCAGCCAGTGGTGATGGATATCTGTGTTTGTGTGTGCACAGATCTCTAATTAAGGTCGTGTAAGGTCACTGCCAGAATAACAATCATCACTGCAAGTTATGCTAAAAATGACTTTCTATTTACTGTAGATTCAGAGAATATAAACCCATAGCATCCATGCTGATAACTGGAATAATGAAGATGCCAGTGCTTCCCTGAATTAATTTCTGTGTGAGTTAGAACTGGATCCTTTGGAATAGTCCATAAGCTGCATTCTCATTTCACTCCCTCGAAATACTTTTATAGTTTAGGGTAACTTTTCAATTACTAGAAGTTGCTGCTGCTGCTAACAAAGCTATTTATGTCAAAAGATTTTCTTTTTAGTGTTTGAAACCCTGTTTTCTTTGCATTACTTTCATATTGTGATCATTTCTTGCTGCTTAATATACTGGTAAAACTCCAGATACAGTTTTCCATTTTGCATATAGTTCACATAGTTCTACATTTATATTAAATCATGCAACACTATTTTTTTTTTAATATATGCTATTTGGCCATTAAAACTGTAATTTAAAAACCTCATACAACCATCCTTTAGCACAAAATGATTTTGAAATATGTTTGTATCTGCACATATTTGGAAGCCATACTATTTTAAAAATAAATACCTTTTTTTACATAAAAAGGAAAAAAATATTCGTTTCATATGTATTAATTTTACATCAGATATCTATGAGGTGAACTTAACTCTCATGTTAAGCCCTTATATTTAAAATAGATTTAAGGTAGCACTGAGGACCCTTGTAAACTGATTTCCTTTAGATTAGATTTCTAATAACCTCTTAAGTAAACTAAAAGTAATTTAATGTAATTTTAACTGTATTCGGCTCTGCAGCTACATCTTAATTAAACTTATTGTTGGCCTAAGTATAATCACATGGGGTTTTTTTTCCTTCTATATTTCTTTAGAGTTAAGGATCAGTTGCATTATTTTGATCAGCTTACACTTTAGCCACACATCACCAGTTAGTGTCCCACTTACCTAGTTTTTATTTTCAATTCTGTTATTCAGAGAGAAAAGAAAAACCACAAAGAAATTCTGCTAATTCTAGGAAACATCAAAGACTATTATGTTTCAGATTGGTCTGTACACTCAGTGTCCCCAAAGAAATGGGTTGCTGAATTGATTATAATTGGTGTGGAATTGACTGTACATTCATGGGAAGCAATTTTCTCCAAATGACAGAGAATTGGAACATCTCCATAGCAATAGCCTGTGCACATCAGTGTAACTAAATTTTATCCACTGAAATAGAGACTTGTTTGATGTCTGTAATGTTCTGTGAAGGCCACTCATACTGACAAACTAAACACTTATGTTAAATGCATTTTGTAGCATTTGCAAGGAATGCCAAACAAAATTCCAAGGAATATTTAGTGACTTTTAATGTACAGTGATTTTAAATGTTCTCCTCCAGAAGAATGGTGCCTTTTCTCTGTGTTTCTGGAGAGCCTAGCAGTGCTCTCTGCAGATGCACCCAGCCTTTCATGGGCAGCTGCAGCATCTTAGCCACTTGGTTCAAGTAAGACTTAAGAAAAGCTTCATTCAGGTCTCACAATCCAGTTAAATCCAGTTAAAGTTGGTGTTTTGCTTCTTTCCATTAAAAAAAAAAAAAAAATAAATTAAAATTTCTTAAATAGGAGCACTTCCATTGTCCTAAAATAGAATTTTTACATTACTTCAGCTCACTCCAAACCAGCTGTTTACACTCATTTCTATTGCAAACTTCTCAGTGATTTGCATTTTGCCCAAGCTGTCAGTTCCACCTCTGCCAACATTAAATAACATCTCATATTTGTCATTATCATAATGGTGATAGTTCTTTTCAGTCATGGCATTAGGAAAGAATGTCAACACCAGCCAGAAAGGTTGAAGATAGCTGTGTATATATATATATATATGAAAGTAAGCTAAAATTATGTAAAAAGCAAGCAGTGCAAACAGACTACTTGGTTTTGCACAGGTTTAAAAATTGGTGCAAATAACAATATACAAGTGATACAATAAAATGCAGGGTTTTCTTTAATGCAAGGTTGCCCTGTAAATAATGCTAGCTAGTCTCCACAAAATATGAATTTGTAATTTTCACTGTTTCTTAGAAAAATGTTTCCTTATGAGCTAAATGTGACTCTGATATAATTGCCATCAAAAAATAGATGAAAATGTCCTATCTCTTCTGGTGTATCTTTTTTCTTTCAGTATTTCTTTGGGAAATATACTATCTAAAATAATTTTTGAATTGAAACAGTAGTGAAAGAAAGACTGATAATTTTCAGTTAAATTATCAATTCAGAAGAATTGATGGTTATGGTCTCATATAAATATATACATGCAAAAAGAGCATTGCATTTTTTCACAAGCTGATGTGTGTGGAGTTGAAAGTTGGAAGGTGACAGGGAAATACATCTTTCTGAACTGAACATCAGGTTGTCAGTTTGCTACTTTCCTTCTAATATCTATATTTTTCCTGTTTATTAGTTTGTTTTTACTAAGGAAAGTCAAATTTTCAGTGCAGATGCCATTATTGTTTCTAATGCTTTTTTTTCAACTTCCTGAGTATTTCCTTCAAGAATTGGAATTGCATCTATGGTATTTATTATTTCCAACCCCTTTTCCTGTGGAATCCTAAACTCTTCCTGTTCACAAACACATTTCTTCCACTTCTCAAATCCTTTTTCTGTGCAAGCTCTCTTTGCTCTCTTCTTGAAAAGAATCTGATTTCTTGTGACTGCTAAACATCTGCAGAGGCAAAACATCTGCCACAGTGCTTCTACAAGCAGAAAGCTAAAAACCCCCTAAACTCAGAAACTGACTTGAATGCACTTACTACCTATAGGTTGATTCTCTTCTTGATTTCTCCTTGAAAAAGCTGCCTGAGAACTCATCTTGATTTGGATTAAGAAGTGTGCAACCAGGGATTTGTGATCTTCTCACTCTAGCCAGTGTAGCCCCACCAGGTCTAGAGCAAGGTCTCTCCAGTTTTGTTCTGAATAACTGAAAATCTGCTCTCACAGTCAGTTCCTTCCTTTCATTTTTTCTTTAAAAGAAGCAGAATATGAAGCCAAGGTGAGCAGTGCACCTTAATTAACATGCAGGTGGCATTCCCAGGAAGCTGCTGAGCAGGAGCAGGAGACTTGATGCAGTAAATTTCCCCATTAAGTCATAGCATTGCAGTATCTATCCATTAAATAGCAGAGGGGACTTCCTTTAAAGATCTCATCCCTTCTTGCCTTCCCTGGGAGTGTTATCAAAGCCCAGCAGCTTCTGCTCAAGAGCAGCCCAGGCAGGTTTCAAAGCCAGCAAGNACATCAAAGACTATTATGTTTCAGATTGGTCTGTACACTCAGTGTCCCCAAAGAAATGGGTTGCTGAATTGATTATAATTGGTGTGGAATTGACTGTACATTCATGGGAAGCAATTTTCTCCAAATGACAGAGAATTGGAACATCTCCATAGCAATAGCCTGTGCACATCAGTGTAACTAAATTTTATCCACTGAAATAGAGACTTGTTTGATGTCTGTAATGTTCTGTGAAGGCCACTCATACTGACAAACTAAACACTTATGTTAAATGCATTTTGTAGCATTTGCAAGGAATGCCAAACAAAATTCCAAGGAATATTTAGTGACTTTTAATGTACAGTGATTTTAAATGTTCTCCTCCAGAAGAATGGTGCCTTTTCTCTGTGTTTCTGGAGAGCCTAGCAGTGCTCTCTGCAGATGCACCCAGCCTTTCATGGGCAGCTGCAGCATCTTAGCCACTTGGTTCAAGTAAGACTTAAGAAAAGCTTCATTCAGGTCTCACAATCCAGTTAAATCCAGTTAAAGTTGGTGTTTTGCTTCTTTCCATTAAAAAAAAAAAA
>VYZU01040960.1:0-11030 GCA_013401355.1 Ceyx cyanopectus | reverse complement strand
GCACACGGGGCAGCTGCCCGTCTACTCGCGCTCACAGTTCCTGCGGCAGCAGGAGCTCTATGCCCTGCAGCAGCAGCAGCGGGCGGCACAGGCCCTCGAGATCCAGCGCCAGGCGCACGTCCAGGTGCCCACAGGGCGGGGGGTCGTGGGGGGTATCTGGGGAGGTGGGGAGTGAGGGGCTGGTTTGGGGATGTGGGGCTGGAGTTGAGATGCTGCTGCGTGAGATGCGGGGCTGGGGGATGTGGGGCAGGGACCTGGCTGTGGGGTGCCATGTGCCAACCTCGGTGTCCCCCCGCAGCGGAAGCCGGAGGAGCAGCCCCTGGAGCTGGAGGACGGGGGTCCCGAGAAGCCCCTCAAACTCTCCCACAAAGCAGTTGCCTTAAACCCCCCGACCAAGGGCCTGCCCTCGGCAGCCCCCGGACCCCCCAAACTGTCCCCTTGCTGCCATTCCCCGGCCCTGCGGCACCCGGCCAAGTGCCCCGTCACCCTCCCCGCGGCCCCCTGCACTTTACCCATCTGCCCGGCCGCCAGCTCCGCCGTCGCCCCCCGCTCCCCGGCCGACAGCCCCCTGCCCGTCCAGAGCAAGGGCAGCGACGGGGCCGAGGACAACAAGCGCGGCGAGGGGCAACCGCCCCGCGACTACCCCAAGTCCCTGGAGCCAGGTAAGACCCGGGAGGGCGAGGGAGGGAGGAGGGTGCCCGCGGGGTGAGGGGTCCCCTGCTGAGCATTGCCCGTTTCCCTGCAGACCTGCCCCCCGGTTACAGCTACCCCGCCGCCGGCATCGGCTTCTCCGAGGCGCACTCGGCCGAGCCCGCCGACCCCGACACTATGCACGCGGGCTCCCCGCCGGCCGAGCCGGAGCAATCCCGGACCTTCAGCCCCACCGGAGAGGTTCTGCGGGAACCGGGTCCCCCGCGGGAGCCGCCAGCCGGCGGGGTGATGGCCGAAGGTCCCGGGGTGCTGCTGCATCGCCACCATCTCCTCCTGACTCCGGGACCCCTCTGCGGGGAGAGGGGACCGGCCCCGGCGGCGGGAGCCAGCGAGGAACCCTTCGGGATGTGCCGGGATGCGGCTCAGGCAGCGCCGGAGCAGAGCCCAAGCAAGCAGCAGCACCCGGTGCCGGTGGGGGGGGGCTCCCCGATGCCCCCTGCTGTGGAGGAAGAGGAGGAGGAGGAGGAGGAAGAGGAGGAGGAGGAGGAAGAGGAGGAGGAAGAAGAAGGCGACAGCGATGGGTCAGAGCCGGAGGGCATCTGTGACGAGGAGGATGGCAAAGGCTCCGAAGGGCGACAAGGCTGCCCGAGTGGGCTGGAGGCTCTGATTGCTGCTGGCATCGACCTGGGGGAGCTGCCAGCACTGGGCTCGCCCCAGGAGCCACCCCCGGCTCCCCCTTCGCCTGCTCCATGCCCCTCAGGGATCCCTGGCATCGCTTTGCTCAGCGAACTGGCCGACCTGGAGCTGCGCCGGCGCCGCTGTGACCTGGCCCTGGGAGGTGAGTGACCCCTGGTGGCCCCCTGCCCCATGGTACCCCATCTTCCCAGTGCCCCTTGCCCCTCGGTACCCCATCTCCCCAGTGCCCCTTGCCCCTCAGCACCCTGACCTCCTGGTCACTCATGCCCCATCGTGCCCCCCAGCACCACTTACCCATGGTATCTATCCCCTCTTTCCCGTGGTGTCCTGTGCCCACAATGCCTCCTGGCACCCCCTGCCCTCCCTGTGCCCCCTGCCCCGTGGCAACTCCAATCCCACGCTTGGCCACCCCAATGTCCCCCCACTCAAAAGTGCTGCGGGTGCATCTTGGGCGCAGGGCCACATGCCCGCTGGCCGTGCAGGGCGGGTGCCCGGGGTCCAGCCCCTGCCTGCGGCCCAGGGCTCAGCTCCAGCGCTGGCTCCAGGCAGGCGCCGGGATTCCCTCCCGGCTCGGCTTCCCCAGGGAATCCCGGGGGCCCCGGCGGGGAAGGCGCCGTCCCGGCTGTCCTGGCAGGTTCCCAGCGCGGCGGCGGGCGCCTGGCAGCGGGGCCCAGCGGGCTCGGAGCTGCCCGCGGCCGTGCGTGGCGCGGTGCCGTGACGCTGCAGGGTAACGGGGTGGCCGTGGGGGCCCCGCTCGCCGATGGGACAGCTGGGTGGGGCACGTCACCGCGTCCCTCCCGGCCTTGGCTCCGCTCGCCGATGAGCTCATCGCTGGCCGTCGCCGCGTGCCCAGCCCAGGGACGCCGGCCCTGTGCATCATCCCCCTGCCTTCTGCCACCCCCCTGCATCATCCGTGGCACCCCCAGCCCCACAGCTGCATGGGGATGCTCCCCCTGCCTGCCACCTCCCCATGGTCACCTCGGGCACCCCACTCATCCATGGTACCCCACAACGTGCCCCCGTGCCCCACAGCACCCCCTACCCAGCAGACACCCCCTCCTCGCCCTGCTCTGCCCTGGTGCCATGATGGTGCTCACACAAGAACATGGTGAGGGGTCAGCACAGGGGTCTGGGGCTTGTCCCCCGCTGAGCTGCTGTGTTCCCCCCGAGCAGGTGAGGACGAGGAGCTGCTGGCCTTCAACCTGCAGAACCTCGCCACGGTGGCAGCCGCCTGGTCGCTGGTGGAGGCAGCCAGCCGGGAGGGCAGCCCCCCTGCGCTCAGCCCCCTGCCCGCCTCCCCGCCGCCCCGTGCCCGCATCCCCCGCCGGAAATACACCTGGACCCCCAAAACCAAGGCCGTGAGTGTCTGCTCGGGGTGGGCGGCGGGTGGTGGGGTGAGTTGTGCCCGGGCAGGGAGCGAGGCTGCTGTCACCACGAGCTTCCCACCCTCCTCTGCTGTTTCCCCCCCAGGTTTGCCCTCTGAAGGCGGCCATCGAGCAGCTCAACACGCAGGAGGTGGAGGTGCGGATGCGCCTGGCCGAGCTCCAGCGCCGCTACAAGGAGAAGCAGNCCACTCATCCATGGTACCCCACAACGTGCCCCCGTGCCCCACAGCACCCCCTACCCAGCAGACACCCCCTCCTCGCCCTGCTCTGCCCTGGTGCCATGATGGTGCTCACACAAGAACATGGTGAGGGGTCAGCACAGGGGTCTGGGGCTTGTCCCCCGCTGAGCTGCTGTGTTCCCCCCGAGCAGGTGAGGACGAGGAGCTGCTGGCCTTCAACCTGCAGAACCTCGCCACGGTGGCAGCCGCCTGGTCGCTGGTGGAGGCAGCCAGCCGGGAGGGCAGCCCCCCTGCGCTCAGCCCCCTGCCCGCCTCCCCGCCGCCCCGTGCCCGCATCCCCCGCCGGAAATACACCTGGACCCCCAAAACCAAGGCCGTGAGTGTCTGCTCGGGGTGGGCGGCGGGTGGTGGGGTGAGTTGTGCCCGGGCAGGGAGCGAGGCTGCTGTCACCACGAGCTTCCCACCCTCCTCTGCTGTTTCCCCCCCAGGTTTGCCCTCTGAAGGCGGCCATCGAGCAGCTCAACACGCAGGAGGTGGAGGTGCGGATGCGCCTGGCCGAGCTCCAGCGCCGCTACAAGGAGAAGCAGCGGGAGCTGGTGAAGCTGCAGCGGCGCCACGACCACGAGTAGGTCCCCGTCCCCATCCTACTCCCAACCCTTTGGCGGCGGGAGGGAGCGGCGGCCGGCACGGGGGAGCCCGTTCACCGGTGCGATGAGTTTGGGGCCGTCCTCAGCCCGGCTCGGCTCAGGGTGTCCCCCGGTCTTGCCGCGGCTGCAGGCGCGACGAGAGCTCCCGGAGCCCGGCGCGGCGCGGGCCGGGGCGGCCGAGGAAACGCAAACACTCCAGCACCCTGGGCAGGGCCGAGAGCCGCAAGGTCAAGTGAGTGACCGGCGCCGCGTGGACAGGGCGTGAGGAGGCGGCTGGCGGGGGGGGGGGGGGAGGGCGATGGGGGGGGGTCCATCCGACGCCCGTCCCCCCGCCGGGCCGGAGAGAGAGAGAGAGAGAGAGGTGTTGTCGGCGGGTGGTGCGAGGGGTTGCTCAGCGGGGTGACAGCACCGTGTGTCCCCCCGGCCCCCCTCAAACGCCGGCTGCGGGAGCAGCGTTGCATAAAAGCCTCTTTATCTGCGCCGTATAAAGCCATCGGTCACGCTGCAGCGGCGCTCGGCGCTGCCGGCGCTTTATTATTACCCATTAGCCGCCCGGCGCAGCCGTTTCCCCACTCCCGGGCCCTGTATAATTGTCCTTCTCCGCTACAAATTGCCTCTCCCGACAGGCCCATTTGCATAAATCCTCCGAGCGAGTCCAAACACGCTCCGAGCGTGTGCGCGCGCCCGGCCCCCCGCCCCCCCTCCGGTAATAACAGTTAAATCTGCGCTAAATGGTTCCTTCAATTAAGACGGAAGGGGAAAGGGAAAAGGGGAACAAAAAAAAAAGGAAAGTGGGAAAAAAAAAAAATAGAATTAATCTCTGGGTTTTATGTCACAAAACATTAGCGAGAGAGTGAAGGTTATGGAAGGAGGGGGCGGGGGGAGATGTGGGAAGAAGGGAGGGGAGGCAGCGGCTGGAGATGTAGGATGCAGACAGGGATACGGGATCTGGCCGGGGATGGAGGGTCCACGTGGGGATGCACAATCCCAGATGAGGTGTTAGGGATGCTGGAGCCCTCAGGGTGGGCGACAGGATCCATCTGCGGCGTGCAGGATGCAGCCAAGGATGCAGGATCCCTCAGGGGAGGGACAGGATCCATCTGAGGTGCTCAGGACCCAGCCAGGGATGCAGGAGCTGGACAGGACTACAGGATTGATCCAAGGGATTCAGGAGCTGGACAGGACTACAGGATTGATCCAAGGGGTTCAGGATCCAGCCAGGGGGTGCAGGATCGCTCAGAGGAGGGACAGGATCCATCTGAGGTGTTTAGGATCCAGACAGGGATGCAGGAGCTGGCCAAGTGTGCAGATCCAGCCAGGGATGCGGGACCTGGACAGGATTACAGGATTCATCCAGGGGGTTCAGGATCTATCCAGGGATGCAGGATCCATCTGGGGAGCTCAGGATCCCACCAGGGGTGCAGGACCCCTCCGCAGGGGGGTCTGTCGTGCACCGTGCCCACGCCATGCTCCCCACCAGGTCAGTGAAGACCAGCCTGTCCCTGCTGTGCGCCGAGCTGCGGGGGGACCCCGAGCCCAAGAAGAAGAGGAGCAAACTGGCCGAGGCCACGTTCGGCTCCCCGGTGAGTCCAGCCCCACCACCTGCCGGAGCCGTACCGGGACTCGGGGTGGGGTGTCAGCCTCATCCCGAGCCTCCCTGTGCCCCCCAGGAGAAGGTGAGGTGCAAGAAGAGCGGCTCTCCGGGCAAGCTGGCCTGCAAAGTGGCTCACAAGGTGAAGAGCAAAGGGCTGCCCGCTGGCATCAGCCCCTTCCGCCGGAAAGACCCCAACCCTGGGGGCCGCATCCAGAAGAAGCTGTCCCGGCCCAAGAGCTCCAAGGCCACCAAGTACCAACCACAGGACCCCGACCCCCGGCAGCCGGCGGGGTTCAAAGGTGAGGCTGGCATGGGGCTGGGGGTGCAGAGCCAGGCGTGGTGAGGAGGGTCCATCCATGAGTGTGGCTTTTGAGGGGGTGGTCACACAGTTCACAAAAGCAGCATGTCCCGAAGTGTGGGAGTGGGTGCAGGGGCCACCCCTGGGTGCTTGGGGTCCCTCATCCTCGCCCCCTCCCCTCGCAGACGATCACGACGGGGACACGGACAGTGAGGATGGTGACGACGAGCCGGGCTTGTCCCTGCCACCCTCGGTGCCCATGGCCGTGCTGGGACCCTCCCCGTCCTCCGTGGTGAAGATGGAGGCCAACGAAAAGGCGAAGAAGAAGAAGGAAAGGCAGGGGCTGCTAGGTAACGGGGGTCCCAGGGGGGATTAAAGGGGGCACGGGGGGGGACCCCTGGGCGCACGCGCCGGAGCTGGGTGGGCACCCACAAGGTGCCCTGAGCCCCGTGTCCCCCGCAGGGCCCTGCCGCCTGGGCAGCCCCGAGGGCGAGGTGAAGATCAAGCGGCGGCCGGTGAAGCCGGGGGCTGGCAAACTGGAGAAGGTGCCAGCGCGGCGGAAAGCGGGCGGCTGCCAGGAGGGTGGCAAGAAGAAGCTGAAGGCCAAGCCCAAGGAGAGCCTCCGGCCACCCGCCGGCGGCGGACCCAGTGCCGCGGTGCCCGCCGGGGGCCTCTTCGGGGGCGCCGAGCCCCGGCACTTCGGGGCCAGGGACGAGGGGGCTCGTCTGGCCAGCGAGAGGCTGAAGAAGGCGACGCGCAAGAGCAAGGTCCTGCAGTCGGCCCTCAGGGTGAGGAGGGGGGCACCCGTGGACCGTGGGGATGGGGAGCGGGGTGCTGGGGTGGTCAGGGTGTACTGATGGGAGAATGGGGATGGGGGTTTTGATGGGACCGTGGGGTGTAGAGGGATGGGTGGAGGGACTGGGGGTAGTTGGAGGGCTCTGGTGGGCACCAGAGGTACCGGTGGGCCCTAGAGGGCTGGAGTGGGGGCTGGGGTTGGGGTTGGGGGCGGGCATCATCCATCTGTGACCCCCCTCCCGCAGCGCAAGAGCGGGGCTCTCTCGCTGGCCCTCTCCCCCCGGAGCGCCAAGACCATCCTGAGCAAAGGCAAGAAGCTGGCCAAGGTGAAGAGCAAAGTGGCCACCAAGCAGGTGAGAGGCAGGAGCTGGACCCCCACCCTCATACAGACCCCCTCTTTTCCTGGCTGTGCCCCCCCAACCCACCTGGAGCTCCTTGTCCTGCAGTGCAAGGGCCGGGCGGTCAGCAAACTGCTGGAGAGCTTCACCGTGGAGGACGACTTCGACTTCGACGACAACAGCAGCTTCTCGGAGGAGGAGGAGGAGGGAGGAGGGGGCTGCCTGGCCGGGGGGCTGCGGGGTGGCCGTCGTTCCCCCCTGCCCCACGCCTGCACCATCCAGAAGGAGGATCTGCGGGACGGGCTCCACATCCTCATCCCCAAGGAGGACAGTCTGCTCTACGCAGGCAGCGTCCGCACCATCCAGCCCCCTGACATGTGAGCTTGGGAGGGGGGGATTCCCTGCCCTGAGTGGGCATGTTGGGGTGCTTTCGTGGGTGCTGAGCTACCCCGTTCTGTGCCCAGCTACAGCATCATCATCGAGGGCGAGCGGGGCAACCGGCAAAGGATCTACTCACAGGAGCAGCTGCTGCAGGAGGCAGTAAGTGGGGCGGGGGGGGCCCAGGGTGGGGGTCCCGGTGGGCACCGGTGCCCCCCAGAGCCCCAACACCCCCCCTGCCTCACAGGTCCTCGACATCAGGCCCCAGTCTCGCCGCAGCCTCCCCCCGGGCACCCGCGTCTGTGCTTACTGGAGCCAGAAATCCCGGTGCCTCTACCCAGGGAACGTGGTGCGAGGTGAGGAGCGGCCGTGGGCTGGGTGGTGGGGCCAGGGGAGGTGCCGGGGACCCCCACCCAGACCCGACACCCCCTCCCCGTGCCGCAGGCTCCTCCAGCGACGAGGAAGAGGATGACCCCGAGGCGGTGATGGTGGAGTTCGACGACGGGGACACGGGGCACATCGCCGTCGCCAACATCCGCCTGCTGCCCCCCGACTTCAAGATCCAGTGTGAGGGGGCTGGGCAGGGGGTCTGCGGGCAGGGGGAGGCCGGGTGAGGGTGGGCACGGCGGGGCTGGCCTTGACCCCACACTCTGCCCGCAGGCACTGAACCGTCCCCGGCGTTGCTGGTCTCCAGCTCGTGCCGGAGAACGAAGCGGTCGTGCGGCGACGGACCCACCCCCGGAGAGCTGCCCCCCGGGCTCTGCCCCGAGCGGCACGACGGCCCCGATGCCCCCAGGAACTCGGGCAAGAAGGCGTCTGGCAAGGACAAAAGCGGTACGGGGGGCATGGGGGTGACACCCGTGGACCAGCATCCCGTGGGGTGCCCAAGGGAGGTGGCACTGGTGGCGCTGGTGTGAGGGGTGGGTGGGATGCAGGCAGGGGAGAGGATGCAGGGCAGGACGGGGTGCAGGAGGTTGGGAGTTGACCGTTGGCAGGGTTCAGGGAAGGAAGGTGAGAGTGGCACAGGGCAGTGATCAGTCTGCAGGGCAGAATGTGCAGGAACAGGGGCAGTACTGGAGCATTCCTGCTTCCCTCTGGGCTCTCTCATGGTCACCTGCTGAGGGACCTGGGCATGTCCAGCCTGGAGAGAAGGAGGCTCAGGGGAGACCTTCTGGCTCTGACACCCCTGGTGTGTGAGGTGGAGGGTGGAGCCAGGGGGGGTCGGGCTCTGCTCCCAAGGAACAACAGGACAAGAGGAACCGGCCTCAAGGTGCCCCAGGGAGGTTGAGGTTGGAGCTGAGGAACAATTTCTGCTGCCCAGGGCAGGGTTGGAGTCCCCGTGACCCCTGGAGGGGTTTCCAAACCCTCCGTGGATCTGTGGTGCTGAGGGGCACGGGTCAGCAGGTGCCCTGGCAGCGCTGGGGGGAACATTTGGACCGTCTGAGCATCAGGGTCCCTCTTCCAACCCAAACCATTCCGTGTTTCCCCTCCCTAGGCAAAGCCGCAGAGGTGCTGCTGGCGGGCAAAGCTCCGGTGCTGGGCGACCCGTTCGTGGGGCGGCGCGGGGGGCCGCTGCTGAGCTGGTCGGCGGTGGCGCAGACGAAGCGGAAGGCGTCGAGCAAAGGCGCGGCCGTGCTGCAGAACCTCTTCCAGGTCAACGGCAGCGCCAAGAAGCTGCGCGCCAAGGAGACCCTCTTCCCCGTCCACCACCACCACCACCACCACCTGGCCGCCCCCGTCTTCGGCAACGGCTTCGGCGCCGACTCCTTCAGCCGCATCGCCAGCTCCTACGCCTCCTTCGGCGCCGGCGCCGGGCTGGTGCTGCCGGCGGCCCAGAAACTCCTGCGCTCCAAGAAAGCCGAGCGGCTGGAGGCGGAGATGGGCAAGAGCGGCCGGAGGAAGGCGAGCGGCGAGTACCTGGTCAAGCTGGACCACGAAGGGGTGACGTCCCCTAAGAACAAGAACTGCAAAGCCCTGCTGCTGGCCGAGAAGGACTTCGGGGCCAAGCTGGAGCGGCCGCTGGCCAGCCACGGCTACGCCCACCACGCGGCGCTGGCCGGCAAGGAGAGGAAGGGGCGGGCGCCTGTCCACCAGCTGCCCGTGGGGCTGGCGCTGAGGAAATACTCGGGCCAGGCCGAGTTCACCTTGAACTGCGACAGCGACTGCCACAGCTCCTACTCGGACATGGACGAGGACGAGGAGGCGGGCGGGCTGGGCGCCGACGTCCCCTCGCGCTTCATGACCCGCCTCTCGGTTTCCTCTTCTTCCTCGGGCTCTTCCACCTCCTCCAGCTCCGGCTCCATCTCCACCTCCAGCCTCTGCTCCTCCGACAACGAGGATTCTTCCTACAGCTCCGAGGACGAGGATTCCACGCTGCTGCTCCAGACCTGCCTCTCGCACCCGGTGCCGGCGCTGCTGGCGCAGCCGGAGGCTCTGCGCTCCAAGGGGGGCACCCACCCCCAGCGCTGCTTCCTCACCAAGGCCGCCGCCGCCGGCCCCAAGGCCAAGCTCAAGCGCAAGGAAGCCCTCAGCTTCTCCAAAGCCAAAGAGTTCTCCCGGAGGCAGCGCCTGCCCTCGGTGGAAAACCGGCCAAAGATCTCCGCGTTCCTGCCCGCGCGACAGCTCTGGAGGTGGTCGGGGAACCCCACGCAGGTACCGGCGGGCACCCGTCGCTCGGGGGAGGGCGTGGAGCCCGATTGGCATGGGGTAGGAGGGGTGTGGGTGAGTGGCAGGGTGCCTGTGTGTGTGGGCACAGGGGGCATGGCGGGAGGCATGTGGGTGCATGGGCACGTGGGTGCAAGGTGCCTGTGGGCACGGGGGTGAGGGTGCCTGTGGCACTGGGCTGTGTGTGTGGATGCAGGGTTCCAGGGGATGTAGGGTAGGTGCTTGAGTGCGTGTGGCACTGCACCTGGGTGCTGTGTTCAGGGGCACATCAGCCACAGGCGCATCTCTGGGCACTGGGTGCCCAGTGCATGGAGCTGTTCACATCAGCGTGTGGCACGGGGTGCCCAGGGTGGGTGCTGTGGGAACATCCCACCCTGAACTTCCCCGCTTTGCCGGGTGGTTTTACTGAGCTGGACGGGCACCAGCAGGGTTGGGTAGGGGTCCTCCTGCTGACCTCCCCTCCCACACTGCCCCGTGCCCCCCTCGCAGCGCCGGGGCATGAAGGGCAAGGCACGGAAGCTGTTCTACAAGGCGATCGTGCGGGGCAAGGAGACTCTGCGCATCGGGGACTGCGCCGTCTTCCTCTCGGCCGGGCGGCCCAACCTGCCCTACATCGGCCGCATCGAGAGCATGTGGGAGTCCTGGGGCAGCAACATGGTGGTCAAGGTCAAGTGGTTCTACCACCCGGAGGAGACCAAGCTGGGCAAGCGGCAGAGCGACGGCAAGGTGAGGGGGCGGGTGAGGCAGAGAGATGGGGTGGAGGTTCCAGGGTGAAAGAGCCCGGCTGGTGATGCTGCCCTGGCGTTTCCCCCCCCCCTCAGAACGCCCTGTACCAGTCGTGCCACGAGGACGAGAACGACGTGCAGACCATCTCCCACAAGTGCCAGGTGGTGGGACGGGAGCACTACGAGCAGATGACCCGCAGCAAGAAGTACCAGGACCGGCAGGACCTCTACTACCTGGCTGGCACCTACGACCCCACCACGGGACGGCTGGTGACCGCCGACGGGGTGCCCATCCTCTGCTGACCCCAACCCCGGCGTGGGAAGGGGGGCACGGGGAGGGGGATACCAGGGATGAGCAGCCCCCCCTCCCCTCAGCCCCCTGTTCCATGGGGCTCCTTCCCTGGCTGTTATGCAAAGGGCCTGGGGTGGCCGGGGAAGGGGTGGGGTGGGGGTGGAGACGCGGGGGTGTCATTGTCATTGTCATCGTCGTTGTCGCGGGGTGGGGGGGAGGGGGGGGCTCCCCTACAAGCCATACTTTCCCTAGTACCTCTGACTGTTTGCCAGCAGGTAAAGCAGAAATCAGGTGTGTTGTTCTATTTATTTTGCCTGTAAATATTGTATTTCTTCCGGGAAGTTTTATGGATAAACGGACAAACCGAGAGAGAGAAAAAGAAAAAAAA
>VYZU01040955.1:0-17175 GCA_013401355.1 Ceyx cyanopectus | reverse complement strand
AATAAATTACCTTTTTTTTTTTTGTGAGATAAGTTCTCTCAGTCTGTGTAGGATTTATTGCTTGCTACAGAATGATTCAAGGATATCTGTGTCTTGTATTCAGTATTTAGACAACCCCAATAAGCAGGAATTTTTCATTCTGCAGAAAATTCCATTATTTTTAAATGTTTTCTATTTGTGACCAACTTCAGATGACAACAGAATTCTGAAAGGTGGCAGACCAGATGAGTGAAAGGAGGCTAGAAATACTTAGAACACCCATCTTCTGAGCAGACACTGCCTATGCCTTTTCTTACATAGTGTCCACCCAGAGTTAATAACGTCAGATCACAATGGAGGAAAAAACCATCATCCTTTACTTTGCAATTAATTGTATATCTTTAAGTATCAAAGTAACTCACTTGAAAAACTACAGAGAGGAAAATTTTACAATTTTACTCAGTATAAGGTTCTTTAGTGGGAGAAATGCAGAATAAATATGATTTAGTTCCTTCTAACAGGAACTGCAAGGCCAAATTAATCTCTGGCTTAACTCCCTCTGGCTTCAGCAGAGCTGAATGTGGTCTGCTGTTCTTTTATGACAGGAGGTCCCATGAAGATTCTTAATACCTTATTAAGCAACAGTTGTAGTCTGCTGAGTCATACTGTTTTGGTTACTCCTTCTGTTGTCATTGGCAAAACATGGCCTACTACTGAAATTATCACATACATCTCTATTAGCTTCACACTAGCTTAGTATCAGATTGTTAAATGTTCATGTACTGCACCCTATAGCTTTAAATAAAATTAGAGTTGTTTACAGCTTTGGTTAAATGCACCTTGTTCCTCCACATTAAATTTTATTACTGGAATCCTCCATCAGCAAATAGGAGTAAATCATATTAGTGTTGCAGGCTGCGTGGGTGTCGATTCTGCAGCCCAAGGAAAAGGTGTTTTATTACTCTCTATTACAACTTTCTAATTGGTAGGTGTGGTCAGAATGTCATTATCTCTGTAATTACAAGCAAATTATTTATTTTAGAATAACTGTTACATAATTGTGGGGTTCTCTTCATTAAGAGGTTCAATAAAATGGTATCCTTAGCCAGGGTTTGTCCAGGTTCTGCTGGCATAGCAGGACTCAGACCAGATGAGGTCTCATTTGATGTTTGATTTGTAGGTCAAATTCTGCTCTTTTAGGACTTCTCCAAAACACCTCTGGTGAGTGACATCAAGGTGCAAAGAGCCTACTTACTTGGTCTCCTTTGTTCCACCACATGGTTTAACTTCATTTTACTACCTTGGTTGGGAGGCAAGTTAGAGCAAAAGACTATATGTCAATAGAAGACTGTGTGTTATTCATCTCAGAAAAAATAAAAGATGGAAATACAACACATTTTGAGATGTCAGCTAGTCTATCACTTAATCTCAAGGTTGGACCAACTCAGCCTGACTTTATGTGGTAGAGATTGGTCTAGCTTTTTCTTAGAAACTCAGGAGTACAGTTCCATACACTACCCATTTCCGCATCCCTAATAATTCAATGGTTTCCTAGTATATAGGCTACACCTTCTTGCCTTTTTCCCCAGTAGGCATACAGAAGATCTCCCTTTCCTCTTAACAGCCTTCTCAATATTTGAAGACTATTAAAGGGAAGGATGAAAAGAGAATTAACAACCTCAATTCTGTCAGGATTCCCCCTTGTAAAGATCAGATGATTCCCAACACTGCTTCTCTGGAAAAAAAATTCAATTATTCCAAAGAAAACAACCCTGGAATTCAGGCTGGGCTATGAGCTGGCTTCTCAGATCCCATCATGAGTGCATCCCACAGAGGAGAACTGCTGAAACATCTTCACAAAACACACCATAGCTTCCAATATGTGGATCTCAAAAAATGTCTCCTTGTCTGCCCCAAGCTCTTTCAGCAAACTTCACAGAGATTCATATTCCGGCATTTCCACTCAGAGGTTAAATGCTGAAGTGATGTGCTCTGCTGATTGCAAAGCAATAGAAGAAGAATCCAGTTGTTTTGGCACCATATTTTAAACCTCTCTCGTTCCTCACCAGTGTTGTTAGGTTGTTTGCAAACCCCACAAGTGGCTTTTCAGTATTTGACCACCTCAGTCAGAAATGTTTTGGCAGCCCTTGAGCCTCCAGCTGAGACCTGCTTGGGTTTTCATTTTATTACACAGCACAGCTAGTCACTGCAAAGTGTAATTCTCCCTGCTAGGCAGGACTTAAGACTCTCCTGCATCTTATACCAGGGAAGTAGGCACAGAGTTCTCAGGCAAGCTCACCTGTGTTCTAGTTCTAGCTAATGAAAAACTGGTGAAATAGACTTCTTGCATCCCTTTTCTTCTTACATCCCTTCCCTCTTGAATGCAAGCTGTTGACTTGAACTCAGAATTTCCCTCTTGGATTTAATTTGCATTGTTAAAATCCTATACATTTTGTCTGCAGCAAATTTTACCATAAGGAAGTGAATGAGAACAGAATGAGTATTAGGACTCTGTATATATTGCTGCACAAGGCAAAATCATCTTTGGTGGCTTTTGCCTTTCTGTTCTGAGCTGGCGTGGTCTTTGGCACAGCTGACAGCACCTACAGTACATAGTTACAGCCCCACATTTTTGCTTTGAGAAATCAGTCACTGATCTTTTTGGATTATCCTCAGTAAAGAGAATGCCTGCAGGAACTTTTCTGGCTGCTAATATTTAGCTCCTGACACTGAGGGGAGCACAGCACAGAACCAAGACATCACAAAATATACAGGGCAACAAACACATGGGGATGGGCCACAGTTATCACTTTCAAAGACGGTAAACTGTACATGTGGCCTCCCCTTACCATAAAAGCTACACCACTTCCTCCACCTCTGGTTCTGCCTGCCGTGCAGGGCAACTAGAATGGAAACTGTTCACCATTGTCTGTGAAGGGATTTTTCAGGCAGGCAGTTAAACAGCTTTACAAATCTCATTCCCTTGCTCTAGTCCTGTGGGAGAGAAGTGGAGAATTCTGGCCAAAGTACTCAGATAAGAAAGGATCAACGAAATTGACAGCCAGCCATTATTATTCTATATGTCACCTTTATGCCTTAAATATTTCTGCCTTGCAATGCAACTCTTCTCTTACAGGAACAAATGCCCTTCAAGTGCCTCAAGCAAACACAGCTATGCTGACTTCTACCTCTACTTCATCCTTGCTTGCTTACAAAGAGCAACCAGAGGATAAAAGAGCTCTGTCCTGCCAGAGAACTAACTCAAAAGACAAAATTAGTAAATCACCGTGCACATGATGACAGCAAACGGCAAAGGCCACCCCTATGTATCACTATAAAAAATAACATTAATTGGGATGCTTTGCTATTTCCTGTACAACCCATAATTAGGTTAGATAAGAAACTAGCAATGTCTAAGTGCTATAAATGTCTAAATTAAGTTATTTTGAAAGTGCTCAGCACTTTGACATTTGAGAGTTCAGAGTAATTGAGGTATTGAAATGAAATTGCTTCTGTTATTTAAAGGTCATTATCTTCTTTGGGTAGATATATAAGGACTATTTTCCACTCCACTGAGCTGTTCTATTTGGTACAATTAGACTTGCTTGAGTAGATTTCTAGTGGGCCTCCTCCCACTTATCACAGTCCCAGCATTGCCACAGGGAAGGACCTGTAAATACACAGGCCAAATACAGAGTATATATCCAGCTCATAAGCAGACTCTGAAGAGCAAAGACCTGCCCAGAGCTTCAGACACTCAGCAGTCTGCTACACCCAGCAATCTGGTACATGCAGCAAGGTAGCAACTGAGTCCTTACACAACCAGAGTGAACAAATGACAGGTAGCAGACAGAAGCCAACCTGTCAGGCAGGTAAACCAGTACTCCCGGGTCCCTCTCAGCTGGTTCACTATCCTGACTCATCCCCCATTCTGTAGCGCTGTGTGGGGTTATTGTGGCCGAAGTGCAGGACCCTGCACTTGGCCTTATTGAACTTTATCCCATTGGACTCAGTCCAATGACACAGTCCAATGTCCAAGTCCCTCTGTAACATCTCCCTGCCTTCCAGGAGACTGACACTCCCCCCTGGCTTAGTATCATCTGCGAATTTACTAAGGATAGACTCAATCCCCTCATCTAGGTCATCAATAAAGATATTGACTAGAACTGGGCCCAATACTGAGCCCTGGGGGACACCACTGGTCACTGGACATGGCAACATTCACAACCACTCTCTGTGCCCGGTCATTCAGACAGTTTTTAATCCAGTGAAGGATGCATCTGTCCAAGACACATGCTGTCAGCTTTTCCAGGAGGATGCTGCAAGAGACTGTGTCAAAGCCTTCGCTGAAGTCTAAGTAGACCACATCCACAGCCTTCCCCTCCTCTATCCAGCAGGTCACCAAGTCATAGAACAGAATCAGATTGGTTAGGCAGGGCCTTCCCTTCCTAAACCCATGCTGACTGGGCCTGAGCCCCTGGTTGCATTTTATGTGCTGCTCAATGGCACTCAGAATTATCTGTTCCATAACCTTACCAGGCAGTGAGGTCAGGCTGACAGGCCTATAGTTTTCTAGATGCTCTTTCCAGCCCCTTTTGTGGACAGGCATTACATTGGTGACTTTCCAGTCATCTGGGATCTCCCCAGTTAGCCAGGACTGGTGATAAATGATGGAGAGCAGCTTAGCTAACTCTTGAGACAGCTCCCTAAGGACTCTAGTGTGAATCCCATCTGGATGCATAGACTTGTGAGGACCCATCTGAAAGATTACTAATGGGTAGTAATCAGAGGGGTATACTAGGTTAGGGATCTTCTTTGTAAAGTCTCTTACCTGGGCACCACGGAGACAGCATACTGCCCTGTGGATTGAGTCTGGTTGACAGATAGTCCTCTGAGGAGGGAGTCACTAATGACAACCATTCTTTTAATTTTCTTGATAGAAAAGGTTGTCATACAAGTAGTCGTCTTGCGTCACTACTCCAACCCAAACAGACTATAATCTATACCATCATTAGCTTGCCCCTCTACCTCCAGAGCCTCAAACCTATTCTGCAAATGTATCCAAGGGGGTGTTTTGTAGGAAGGGAAGGGTAGCACCTGCGACCACAAACAGGAACCTGCTTCCACCTCCCTTCATCTTGCTTGTTATTGCTGTCCTGGTAGCAGGAAGGCAATGGACCCTCATTTTCTTCATGTGTCTCCTGGTGTACCTGCCTCTGGGATGGTAGAGTAGGACTCCACCAATCTATCTCCTACTCAGAGTCTCTTATACTTAACCTCTCAATGTCATTGTGTAGCTGAGCCACCATGCAAAGCAGAGTATCCACCTGGTCACACCTTGCACATCTGTTGTTAATGCTATTATCCAATAATGGAGATAAGCTGTGGCACTCCCTGTAGGCAAAACCCTGGACAGCTGCCTGCCTCTGAGGCAGCATTGACTGGTTTGCTGCATCCCTTTGAGAAGGGGTCACCATTTGTGCCTATGTGGACACCACCTCTACCTGTTTACTTGACCCTGCACTGCAGCCAGTCACCTTAGTCTCCTCATACAAGAAGGTAAGCAGCACTTACCCGGGAGCTCTGCCAGGCGCCGCGCCCTGCCCACGCTGTTTAATGAGGCCGCTGCCTCCCTCTCGATGTCTCTGTCAGGCCAGTGAGCAGCGGGGCCCCTTTCACGGCTTTGAAAAGCCCGCGGTTGTTCCCGTACCGCCCAGCCACCTGACCGTCTCAGCCGCGACCAGATGAGAGCGCCGGCTGCTAACGGGTCTAGTCGCTTCTTCCCGGGGGACTCTTGGCAACAACACCCTCCCCCCCCCTTTTTCTTTTTTATCCTTAGTCTAGCAAGAGAGTTACAGGATTTAGCGCTGCTCTTAGTGCTGTTTCTCAGGCAACTGAGCAATAGGCGGTCATGAATGAGCTGTTCTTACCCATACTTAGAACAAGCTTTGAGATCCCTGTAAGAAAAGTACTCGGGAATAGTAGCACATAGTGACAGTCGTGGAGAAGACTTGCCTTTGGGAGCTACAGATCAGTTTGCATGTATTTCTCTAAAACAGGTTGAGAAATTATCTTTTTTTTTTTTCTTTATGAGGATGCAAATGTCCTGCGCTGCACAGGCAGTTCTGCAAGTATTGCTCCACTAGTGCTTATTAGCCAACAGAAAGCTACAGAAATCAGACAGTATTTAATGCTCACTGAAACATTTGTAAGACTTCTATTGCTGTACAAGGAAGCAAGATGGTCTGTGCAATAACCAAATAGGTGTGATTAAGGCATTTAAGGGTTTATGGTCCTTGATTAGATTAAACTGATTTTTAAGTTACATGAAGGTTGTGCTGTTCCACATTTCTCTTCTCGGTTTCCCTACAGGGCAGAGCTAGGACTCTTATTTCTGCATTTCTTATTCTAATGGGATTGGGTTGGTTTTTTTTGTTTGTTTGTTTGGGGTTTTTTTAAGGGAAATTCTTACCCTGAGCTACTTATCTCTTGCAGAAGTTGGTTCTGAGATAATTACAACCCTCTCTAGATGTTTGCACTGTGTCACTTGCAGTATCTATGGAGTTAAGTTTATAGTATTTGCTGTGGAACTGCTCTTCTTGTGCAATTTTTCAAGTATATTCTAGATGTTCTATCCCTACATCCCACGTGGCCACTAGAAAATCAGTATCACATCAAGATACCCACCAAGTACGTTCCACTGCTGCCTCTGAGATAGCACCAGGTTTTGTCTATGTGTCAGTGAAACCTACCTCCACATCTAAAGCTGACAATTTCATGGATATTGACTATTTACCAAATACTCAGGAAAACAAAAAAATACTAAATTCCTTTCTAAGGGGGTTAGTTTCAGCTAATAGTTCAACAACATATTAGAACTTTATCACAAATAAATCATGTCACAGAGACTTACCTACAGAAGGATGATCAGGCAGAACTCATTACTGTTAAAAACACTGCTGTATCAGACTTAGAAAATGTGATGTCTGCAACATGCTTACATTTGTGCCTTAACTGTGCAAGTACTGTGCTTTTGGTACTCACATTATGCATTTCTTTACACGATTTATGACTCTAAAAATTCTAAAAACCTAAAATTTCCGCAGTCAAGTATTGCTGTACACCAAATCATTACTAATCAGAATTTTCACTAGGAGGAAACTGCAACCCATTTCTATGCCTTTGCCTTTTATATTCTCCTGATGGCACCTAAATTGATTACATTATGGCCTCAGCCTTCTTAGTACTGCAAATACTAAGAAGGCTGAGGCCATAATGTAATCAATTTAGGTGCCATCAGGAGAATATTAGAAACCCANACGTTTTCACGCAGATTTGAGGAAGAAAAAGAGCAGGAATAGAGATATTAACATACTTCTGTGTTAGAAGGAACAAAGATACTGCAACAAACTCAACATCTATTTGAAGGCTTAGTATTTTCTCATCTTATGGTATTAAAATTAGAATATGTTAATTTTATTTAGCTATGCTGCTCTTTGGCATAATCAGGGAAGGTTTATTTGCTAGTTATTATTTGTAAAATACAGTTTATTATGCCAAATTCATTATCTAAAATAACATTCAAAGTATAAAAATTTTCCCAGGACAAATACTGCAAAATGCCATTGTATATGTGCATGTCTGTCAATGTCTCTCTCTACTTTGGAGTTCATTCACTAATTTCAATCAGACTTGTCTGCAGGGACAGTTCCCAGTCAGTAGATGTGGGGGTGGGATTTCTCTCACTCTGATTTTAATATCAGATGTCTGCAAATTATTTAAGTCTGTGTTAGTCACTCANCAATAGGCGGTCATGAATGAGCTGTTCTTACCCATACTTAGAACAAGCTTTGAGATCCCTGTAAGAAAAGTACTCGGGAATAGTAGCACATAGTGACAGTCGTGGAGAAGACTTGCCTTTGGGAGCTACAGATCAGTTTGCATGTATTTCTCTAAAACAGGTTGAGAAATTATCTTTTTTTTTTTTCTTTATGAGGATGCAAATGTCCTGCGCTGCACAGGCAGTTCTGCAAGTATTGCTCCACTAGTGCTTATTAGCCAACAGAAAGCTACAGAAATCAGACAGTATTTAATGCTCACTGAAACATTTGTAAGACTTCTATTGCTGTACAAGGAAGCAAGATGGTCTGTGCAATAACCAAATAGGTGTGATTAAGGCATTTAAGGGTTTATGGTCCTTGATTAGATTAAACTGATTTTTAAGTTACATGAAGGTTGTGCTGTTCCACATTTCTCTTCTCGGTTTCCCTACAGGGCAGAGCTAGGACTCTTATTTCTGCATTTCTTATTCTAATGGGATTGGGTTGGTTTTTTTTGTTTGTTTGTTTGGGGTTTTTTTAAGGGAAATTCTTACCCTGAGCTACTTATCTCTTGCAGAAGTTGGTTCTGAGATAATTACAACCCTCTCTAGATGTTTGCACTGTGTCACTTGCAGTATCTATGGAGTTAAGTTTATAGTATTTGCTGTGGAACTGCTCTTCTTGTGCAATTTTTCAAGTATATTCTAGATGTTCTATCCCTACATCCCACGTGGCCACTAGAAAATCAGTATCACATCAAGATACCCACCAAGTACGTTCCACTGCTGCCTCTGAGATAGCACCAGGTTTTGTCTATGTGTCAGTGAAACCTACCTCCACATCTAAAGCTGACAATTTCATGGATATTGACTATTTACCAAATACTCAGGAAAACAAAAAAATACTAAATTCCTTTCTAAGGGGGTTAGTTTCAGCTAATAGTTCAACAACATATTAGAACTTTATCACAAATAAATCATGTCACAGAGACTTACCTACAGAAGGATGATCAGGCAGAACTCATTACTGTTAAAAACACTGCTGTATCAGACTTAGAAAATGTGATGTCTGCAACATGCTTACATTTGTGCCTTAACTGTGCAAGTACTGTGCTTTTGGTACTCACATTATGCATTTCTTTACACGATTTATGACTCTAAAAATTCTAAAAACCTAAAATTTCCGCAGTCAAGTATTGCTGTACACCAAATCATTACTAATCAGAATTTTCACTAGGAGGAAACTGCAACCCATTTCTATGCCTTTGCCTTTTATATTCTCCTGATGGCACCTAAATTGATTACATTATGGCCTCAGCCTTCTTAGTACTGCAAATACTAATTTCTACCATGCAGGGTGATTGTGAAGGTAAATCCTGGAATATGTCTCATATACTGATACTCCAGAGAACATCAGGACAAAGTTAGGAAAGAAGGTAGTGAAGGAGGAAGATGAATTAATATGTTGACCAGATGTGTCAGGTCTTCATTCTCACCCATTTCATGCATATTTCCTGCCTTGCTCACTAAGAAAAATAAATAAAAGAAGATATTAGGAAACCAAGATTTCACCGTAATAACATGTTCAAAACGAGGCCAGATAAAGGCACCACGTTCAACCTAGGAATTCCTACCTTCACATTGCAAACAATTCAGAAGGCATGTGTACGTTTTCACGCAGATTTGAGGAAGAAAAAGAGCAGGAATAGAGATATTAACATACTTCTGTGTTAGAAGGAACAAAGATACTGCAACAAACTCAACATCTATTTGAAGGCTTAGTATTTTCTCATCTTATGGTATTAAAATTAGAATATGTTAATTTTATTTAGCTATGCTGCTCTTTGGCATAATCAGGGAAGGTTTATTTGCTAGTTATTATTTGTAAAATACAGTTTATTATGCCAAATTCATTATCTAAAATAACATTCAAAGTATAAAAATTTTCCCAGGACAAATACTGCAAAATGCCATTGTATATGTGCATGTCTGTCAATGTCTCTCTCTACTTTGGAGTTCATTCACTAATTTCAATCAGACTTGTCTGCAGGGACAGTTCAACAAATCCTTTGACATTCAGTTCCCAACCATAGGCTTTCCATTTCTCTGATTCTTTCATGCTCTGAAGGGCAATTTTCTCCTCTTCCAAAGGCCTAAAAACCAAGAGGTTTTTTGCTATTTCTTGCTATCCATCCACAGACCAGCAGCAGACTCTTCCCCAGTCATCACCAACTAGGAGCTTGAAGGAATTCCTTGAGGAAGAAAGAAAAAAGATAAAAACATTTTAAGTACAAGACATAATCAGGATTAAGGCTTTTTCCTGTATGTGTACCAACTATAAGGATGCAACATTCAGGGCAGTAGATTATCTTTAATATTGATTTTGAAGAATAATGGTATAGAGTAGACAAATATTTGTACTTTAATGACTAAAAACGGAACTGGATCCAAACTTCCTGGAGTTCAGCAAGATTAATTACAGTCTAGGCAGATAAGAAGCTCTTGTCCTCTGAGACTATGAATGTTAAATAATCTGCTGGCTAGAATGAGAATTCAGATTTGTTATCTTATAATGTCATGACTTCAGCCACTGAAATCTTTGCTGCATGCAATACCAACAACACTAATGAAACTAACTCCTGCTCCCAAACTTTCTGGCTTTGAATGTATATAAACATCACACTCACTAAGTGCTCTCTAAATCTGAGCATGCAGAATATAGGAATCATTTTAGCAACTATTAAAATGCCAACACTTCTGGAGAGAAAGGCAGCAGCTAGTTTACAGTGCATTGTAACATCCTAGAGTAGGAGATGATAACAAATATAACAGCCAGATAGAACTGCAGGAGGTGGATTGAGTACTGCTATCTGTGTATACTCTGTTAAGTTTAACAACAAAGTTATCCTTTGGTCAAAACCCACCTGTTTAGATTTTAAGGAGACAGTATCACCATCAACAATAGTGGTTTTTTTCTATGATGCAGAGACAGTGTAGCAGCTCCTGATCTCTAACACCGTTCTGTCCAAAACCTGCTACTTCTCCTGGGTTGTCTCCTATATGACTATTGACTATCCCAATGCATTTTACTTAACGCAGTAAGCTTCCAGAGTGACTAAGAGTGATTCCACTGGGATTTAAAAAAACCCAACAAACCAAACAAACCAAAACAAAAACAACCAACCAACAAAACCAGCCAAAACAAAAGGAATCCTGCAGTAAAACAAACTCCAGAATAAAATGCCCTGCTGAGTTAGGGCAGAGTGGTGTTGAGCTGTGACTGGTGCAACCCCTCTGTGGGACACCAGTGGCAATGTGAGGGGAGTACCTGGATACTGCTAGTGCCGTCACTGCTGGGCTGGTCTTACTTGGTTTTCCAGTCAAGGCAAGGCTGGGATTCAGTTCTTGACAGAGAATGAGATGTTTTCCGCACTTGTTACCTGTTGTGTGGTTTTAAAATAAATATTTATATAAAAGTGTCTGGAGGCAGCATGGATGGGATTGTTATTATTTATGGTCAGCAAGTTGTTAAGTTGAGAACAAATATATTTAATCTCAGCCTGTGCTGTTGCAAAATAGGCCCATCCCAATTTAATTTGTGGTTATGATAGTTACATGTGCTGACGTGCGGCTGTATCAATTGTGTGCTAAATTGGATTTGTGTATTATTGCTTTCTAAATTGCATGCCTTGTTCAGCAAAATTGTTCATCAGTTTTCACTGGCTCTATGCTTAATAAGATGCCCCACAATACCTTGCTGCAAGGATATAATACAGCCCATAATTGCCTAGTAAAAAAGAAATTACATAAAGCCCTGGTATTATCAACTTATCTAAATCTGCTCATAACAGAACCAATAATTAAATGCTGAGAACCTTTCACATACACACATACATACACACACACCCCTAACAACGTAACTCAATCATAGTTACTTTGGTCTTTTTAATGACTGTGTTTTGTATTAATTTTATTTTCTTTAATGTGTATGGGGGAATATTTGGGCATTTAAAATAATTCTGAAGTAATCTAAGTAGCTTAAGGGAGCATGTCATTGCTTAGATTAGACCTTTCTTTAATAAGGAATGCTGTTGCTGGAGAACATTGGAGAACATGCATCTTTATGCTCATGTGCAAACAGGTGCGTGTGTGTCTATACACTACCAGATGTCTGGGGAAAATGCATGGTTTCTATGATCCTCTGAAAAAAAGCAAAAACAGTACTGTGCTCCCATGGGCAACTTTTAAGTCCTCTTTTAAAAAACTGTTTAAGATATGATTTTTAAAAATAGCTTAAAATTCAGTTTGTTAAAAAACATGCCTATGCAATTGTACCTGAGTAAACAGGACATGGAAGTATTTGCCACAGGAATTTATGGACAAGAACTTCGGAAATTCTTAAAACAAATTGGGCATTGCTACATGTAAAAAGAATCTGCAAAATGGCTACGGAATAATATAAGGATTTTGGGAAGAATGTTTGCTTTGACTTCAGTTTCTGACTAGAGACCACAATGAGGCCAAATATGTAACTCTCACAGCCAGTCTATCTCACATCTGGCATTTCTGGTGTTCCCTAGAAGCATCGGCCTCTAGCTACTCTGAGACATGATAACAGGTAGGATGGGCATCTGTTTGGCATTTCCAATATGCCTCTGTATGTAGAAACATTTTCACATAGCAATCTAAGTAATGTAGATACCAAGTTTCATGACCAGCACTTCTGAAGATCTCAGTGGCAATGTCCAATTACTGTATAATATCATGTTATGCAGATATTACCTCGATAGTTCTTTATGCAAATTGTGTTACTAAAATTGAAGAAGTAGATGATGTAATGAGGATCACAGCAAATAAATGGTGTAAATTATACATGCTAACACCACAATTCCTTTATCTTATGAAATGTGCTGTTAAGAGTAGTAAACTGTGCTATTTAGGATGTGCCCTTAAAGCTTCCTGGCAGGTTTCAACTCCTGTATTTGTTAGAACATATAAGTGAGCTTGAGTTGTTGTTAATACCATTCAGCAATGTAGCCACATCATCTTATTAACCTCAGCTCCACAAGAACTCCATGTTATCAGCTTCAGCTTGGCACAGTCTTGAATAAACAGCTTCATGGACTAGGGCCTACTGCTGGATTCCCACGACTTTGAAAAACCTCTGACCTTATTACCTTATTGACAGTGGCAAAGACAACAAATTTATCTGTTCCATCCCAGGGCAGGATCTGGCATTGCACACTCCAACATTATGTCAGGATACTTTAGTACAGAACATCAGCAGTAATGCCAAGGGAAGGGGCTTTCTGGAGCCAGGATAGTTCATTAGTTTCATAGATTTATGCAGAAAGGTAGTTTATCAAGCTTTGCAGAATCCATGACAGAGGCTATGAAGGAGCTTTCAGGTTCACCCAGGCAGGATGTACCCATGAAACTGGTGGCTCAAGGATCCTCTCAGTCTTTAAGGTAGGGCAGTGGCTACCCATTACTGATGCTGGTTACAGTGAAACTGCACCAGTTATCTGCACCCTCTGCCCTTCACACCACTGTGCTTACACACACACACACTCCTCTTTGTCACAGGCAACCAAAGTCTACAGCACACAGTCAAACTGCAGTTCACAGCCCACCCTTTTGTCATACCTGTGTTGCCTGGCTCTTCTGTTGTGCCTGTCTGAGATCTCAGTCCAGTAGCATGGTCTGGGTTACTGGTATATTTGGTCTTCCACAGCTGTGCCAGCAAAGCGGGTAAAAAAAGGATTATAAGAAAGCAACAAGAGAGAGATACTTCCAAGAAATGGGTGGAAATTGGACTTCTAACATCAGAACAGGATTTTGCAGTCATCTCTCCCTCTGCCACTGTGCTGCAGTCACACTGGAGAAATGTGGGCAGGGAGCTAGTGGGTTTCCAAGACTGACAAGCTAACAAGGATCCCAGTAATCCAGGAAGCTCTCAAAACAGACTGGAAGTGGAATCAGCAATGAATTCCTGCTCCTGAGAAGGTATGACTTAATAAACTGAGATTTAATAAACTGAGCTGTGAACTAACTCTTGGAAACCAGATTCAAACATATTTCCAGTGTGTGATATAATTTTTGTTTTCAAAACCATACGAGAATGTAAAGCGTATTTTCAAAACTCTCTTTGCTAAATGCCAAAGTCTCTTCCACTCAGAAGTATGAAAGCCAATAGAAAGAAAACACTTTACTGTAATTTTCAGCTCCTGCCCTGTGCTGCCCTGTTAAGAAAGTGGCATAGGCTTTTAGTCGCTCTGTCCTTTCGTTTAGTATGCCAAATTCTGCCTGTCTACAATGAATCAGGAGTCTCTTTCCTCTCTCCCATCTACCTACCCTCACCACTCCATCTGTGCTTCCTGTGATGATGATGCTGCGTGTGTCCCAGTCCATCACTTCAGCAAAGCAGCAGCAAATAATACGGCATTTGGGGCTGGAGGTGATGTTAATGCTTGCAAGAAGATGGCCATTGACTGTCCACAGATATAGGTAAGATCCAGCACAAGAGATAATATCACCCTGTAACAAAGCAAGAGGCAATGTTGTAAAATCCTAGACTCATCCTCCTCACAACTCTTAAGCATTGGTTATAAATTATAAAGTTGCTTTGACTTAAATTCTGACTTTTGTTTTGCTTCTGGGCACATGGTAAAAAGCAGAGAAAATAAACGTGACTTTTTCTTTCCCACAAAAAAATCTGACATTTTTACATTGTAGAAACCCAAACCAACTACCTCATATTTAGCAAGACAATGTAGAAAGAAAGTTTTTTTACATTTTAAAAATTAAAACATTTATTTAAATGTTCACCTTTTCTTTTCCAGAAAATCCAGGCTTTTGGTAAAAAATAAAACCAGACTGACAGACTGACCTAGCTACTGTCAGAACGGGATTGTGCACACACAATGCTTAGCACAGGTTCTGGGCCAGGACTAGTGCACTTAAGTTTTACAAAGAAACATTCTCTTGAACAAGAACATGTTGTTCACCTGCTTTTGGTGATTTCACAATCCTCCTCTGCCCCTCAGAGGGAGCTTAATGTCATCACATTTTTAGACTGTATTTTACATTTGACCAATGACTGACTCAGCATTCAGTGACCTGCACTTCTGATGCAGAAAACATCCTTTTCAACTGAATCTCTCCTCTACTCTCCCTTCCATGCAGGTGCATAGTTTTACCACAGCCTGCATGTAAAGAGTAGATACACAGATAATTTCTTGGGGAAAAGAAACACAGAACCAAGGGGTAAGGAACACACAGAACCAAGAACCAATGCTGCAGTTTTAAATTATCCAAACCACATTTTGATCCCACAGTTTGATCATTACAAATTGAAAATCCACCTAACCTGTCAACCCTTGGTGCATACTAAGAACTAGCTAAATAGAACACCATTAGCAAAGACATCTGTTTCTGGTAAGGGCTAGTGTGCCCTTAAATTAGCAGTACACATCTGGTTTAACTCAACTAACACCATACTATACCCTGCCTGACTTCAGACCAGGGCTCTTCACACTGAAGGACAGAATTCTAAAGATAAAACAAGGATAGTGCATTGGAAATAGAGTTGCCAATAATTAAAGAGATTAAATTCCAGCTATCTTATCTGCATGACAATACATAATGTCCAGGCATTTGGTAATGATATAAAGTGCTTCTCAGGTTTGGAGCAGGGATTTGAAATTAACTGAAATCATCTGCTACAAAAAGTTTTTACAATCCTCCTTAGCTTATAANAATTTAGCACAAAGAAAACATTTTGATTATATCTTTATGTTACAATAGAAATATATAAAAAGTAAATAAAAACTAATTTCATAATTAAGCATCCTATTCTCCTAACATCATAGATAATTTTTTCACTCACAAAATATGGAACCCTTAATCTTTTTTTTTTTTCCCCTTGAAGTTGCAGTATTTTCCTAAGGTTTCTTCCTCTTTTAAATGAGCCTTTTTGCAGAGCATTGTCCAGTTGATTTCACGAGCTGGAGAACTGCACTTGGATCAATCACTAGACTGTTCCTGGCACAGACCATCTCATTTTTGGACAGCTTCAGAAGAGGTGTTATCAATTAAAAAGGGTACTGTAAATGGTGGACTGGTAAATAGAAAGGAAAGGACTCATACTCTTGGGGTCTCAAGCCTATGCTCTGTGCCAGTTTATCCACTCATTTCTGAATGCTTGGCACTGCTTCAGCTGACTTCATAACGGACCACTAGGGTGTTCTGAACTGACCTGCTGAAGCTGCTGGCAATTTTACACTAACCAGGACTCTTTGTCCTGGGAGCTGAGCTGGCACTGAACAAACTACTTAGTTCCCATATTCAATTACTAACCATCAGACTGCATGGTTAATAAAGCTCTGCTATGAGACGACTGTTTTGACACAGACTAAGTAAAGAATGTCTGCCTGGTTTCTTGCTGCTATGAACTCAGTTTTGCCTCTCTTGGTACAAGCTCAAGGACAGGATCCAACATCGAGTTGACTGAGCATCTGGAAATGTGCTCTAGTGAGTTAACAGAGACAGAAATTACACATGTACAAGCAAGATTTTTTGAGGTAAAAGGTTGAAAATATCTCATCCAGAGCATTTACAGTAAAATCCAATACAGAATATTTTCCTATCAACGTGCATACAGATCTGGCCAGAAACAGATCACAACAGACTTATACCCACTGTTATCAAGAGCATCCCCCACACCTAGGAGTAGAAGGGAAAGCAAAAAGGCAACATTGTCACTGAAAAAAGTGTAAGGTAGTTGTCAGCTGAGGCAGCAGTCTGAGGGCTAACATGTCTCAGCTGACATGGCTCTGCTGCATGTCAGGAGAAATAAATGAAGTAATTGAGGCAGGAAAGTTATGGGTGAGACAAATCCACGAACTACTAGGGTAATACTTCATCCTCTGTAAACCAGAAGCTGTTTAATCCCGCTATCTACCCATCCAAGATGCTTCTACTTAGCTACTCATTCTAAGATGTTGCTTTTAGTGCTTGCTTCTCATCATTAAGAACACTATTAGCAATCTCTGTAGAAAGAAAAAAAAATCAATGTATCAGACTCTCAGGATGTTTTTATGTTAGGAAAAGCACCCATTAAATTAACATGAAACGTTCATGGATACATCAGAAGAAAGATGATAAATTAAGATCTTACTGTAGAATCATTGATGGCAACAGAACATAGGCTTTCCTCATGGGCAGGAAGCTGATTTATATATGTCAGCTGGTTCAGGTCCCAAATGATGCAGGTTCTGTCATCGGATCCACTCACGAAGATGCTGTAGGTCACAGATGCAGCAAGGCAGGTCACTGCCTGAGTGTGCCCATACAAAGCCTAGTGGGGAAAAAAAAAA
>VYZU01040952.1:0-15671 GCA_013401355.1 Ceyx cyanopectus | reverse complement strand
TGCTGCCTTTTTCTCTGTAAAACCCCTTTGCCCCTGAGCTCCTTTTTAAAAGCTCTTTGCACAGGAGTTTTTCCAAACCCTGCCTTGCTGCCTGCTTGATTTTATTCCATCCCTTTTGTCTAGTCTCTATATATATATATTATTTTTTCCCCCCTTGTGACGTTGTCAAAGATGGGAACAAGCCCACGTTGGATTGCAAACCCACGGCAGGGAAGCAGAACAAAGTGAGAGTTGCACAAAATAGGAAATTTCTTTTCCCTCTAACAAACATGTTTTGATTGTTCCTCAGTGGAATTGCCCCAGCTGACAAGGGTTGGAGCTGAAAAGAAGGGGCTGAAGCCCTTTAGGTGATGATTTTTTTGTGTGCTGTCTCTCCTCCATGGCAGCCTGTGCTGTATTTCTTGGCTCAGTTCATGTGTGCTAAGGAAATGGGAAATTTTGGTGTGTGCTGGTAGGTCTGGCTGATGGAGCAAAGCCAGGGAAGGGTCTGGAGTTGTGGTGGGGAGCTCAGAGATGGAGCTCTGCCCTGCAAAACATGTTTGGACCCCACTTGAGTCTGGCATGTGCTGAAACAGGGGCTTTGGGTGCTCGTGTGCCTTGGGAAATGTCCCTTTTCAGAGCTGGTTTGTTCTCCCTGTTATCCAGTGAGGGATGCTGAGTGCCAGAGGAGGAAAATGCACTGAAAGAAACAGCATGTGCCAGTCCCAGGGGGTTCTTCATCCCCACAAAGGCTACTGGAGCTCCTGGAGAAAGCAGCTGCTTCCAGGAGCCCTCCCTGGGGGAGCTGTGCAAAGGCAGGTGCTGGTCCTTTCCCAAACCTCTGTTTGAGGTGCTCACAGGCAGCTGTTGGCAAACTGGGACTGCAGGGAGAGCCTGAGGCAGCACAGGGCTGTTCTTTATTTTCCTCTTGGGTATTTTTATTCATTCATGTGGGAGAAGAGTCCGAGCTCTAAACAGAGAGAGAGGGTAGATGGAGCACAGCAGAAGAAAAGAGGGATGGAAACAGGGAAACTCCTGTCCAAAGGCTTGTGGTGTTTGTTAAGCAAGTCTGGTTCACCCATGGAGTGTCTGAGTCTGAGCAGGTGGAGGTGAGGAGGAGGCTCAGCACCATGGGAAAGGGCCTCCCTAGCTCCAGACCTCTGCTCTGGATCTTCTTCATTTTTTTTTTTATTTTTTTTTTTCTCCTTATCTCTTTCTTTTCTTCCCCTCTCTGCCCAGCACCTTAGCACCAAACAGCACCTGGCCATAGAAAAACCCTTCCTGGGGACCCGGGTGTGGGCAGGGGCTGTGTTCTGAGCTTTGGTGTGATGAAGGCTCCTGATGAGGGTCCAGTCTCTGCAGCCAGCCCAACATCACCTCTCCCCCCCAGCCTGGGGAGCACATAGGCACTGGTGCCTTTGCCCCCAGGGTGTTGGGATGGGCTACCAAGATGCTGAAAGGAGTGGAGCATCTCCCTGCTGAGGAGAGGCTGAGAGAGCTGGGGCTCTTTAGCCTGGGGAAGAGGAGACTGAGGGGAGAGCTCAGCAGTATCTGTCAGTATGTTCAGGGCAGTTTAGGGAGGATGGAGCCAGACTCTGCTCAGTGCCATCCAGTGACAGGACAAGAGGCAATGGGAGTCAGTTGGAGCACAAGAGGTTGAGGGGAAACACAAGGAAAAACTTGTTCTCAGTGAGGGTGCCAGAGCCTGGAAGAGGCTGCCCAGGGAGGTTGTGGAGTCTCCTGCTCCGGAGACACTCAAGACCTGCCTGGATGTGTTCCTTGGTGCCCCTGCTCTGGCAGGGGGGTTGGACTAGATGATCTTCTAGGTCCCTTCCAACCCCTGACACTCTGTGAGCCATGCAGAAGCCCCAGGAGCAGAGGCTGTCCCTGGAGCTTTGGCTGAACCCCGTGGCTCCTCACAGGGGGATTCACCCCAGTGGGTTCCTGGAACCCAGCCTGCTGCCACTACGTGGTTGTTCCTTTTCTTCTCCTGCCTTTTTCCCTCGGGAGGAAGGATTTTTCTGTGCAGGTTCCCGAGCACAGGACTGAGCAGGGGCTCTGCTGCCAGGAGCAGCTGGCACTGGGGGGTGAACAGCAGCAGCCACGGGGGTGTCTGCTCAGCCCCGACCTGCTGCTCTACCTCTGGCTTCCCCTATTGTGAGGGATTTCTTTTTATTCACTTATTTTTCACTGAGTTGGCGTGTTTTTAAACATTCCAATGCTGTGCAGCTCGCCCCGGACCTCTCCTGTGGTGGCCCGCAGTGCCTGAGGGAGACCCCGCCGCCGCTCAGCCAGCGGCTCGGAGCGCTGGGAGGTCTCCGTACTCCACCTGCCCGGCCACGCCAGCATCTCCGGGGAGCTTCTCCCTCCGCGGGTCCCCCCGAGCCGAGGGGCCGAGCCGGGCCGGGCCGCGGGCACATGGCTGCGGGCGGGCGCTAGGCCCAGCGCACTACATTTCCCGGCGTGCCTTGCGAGCCGGCGGGCGGGCGGCGCCTCCCTATTGGTCGCTGGATCCCCCCCTTCCGCGCGTTGATTGGCTGCCGCTCGGGAAAACCCCGCCCCTTCGCGGGCCCGTGGGCGGAAGCGGCGCTACGGCGGCCGCGGAGGCTCCGCAGCGCTCGGGGACTCGCGTTTCGCGTCCCGCCATGTAACGCGCCGCCGTCCCCCGGGCCCTGCAGCCTCCTCCGTTCCCGCTGCCCCTTCGCTGCTCGCCTGGCTCCTCCCGCCCGGGATGGGGACCCGGCGCCCGGTCCTCCCTTGGGGCTCCCGGCCATGAAGGGCGGCGGGGGAGCCGCTCCCAGCACCTGCCCGCCCCGAGGGGACCGCGACGCCCGGGGACCGGCGGGGCTCCTCCTGGGTGAGTGAGGGCGGCTGGGCCCGCCCGAGGCCACCGCACACAGCGGGGGGGGGGGGTTCCGGGGCTGGGAGCGAACGAGCTGCGTCCTTGGCTGGGAGGAGGGAGCGTGCGGGGGTGCGGGGTGTGCGGGGGGGGGGTTGCGGTGCCGTGGCCGGGGGTCTCGGAGCGGCCTTTGCGGGGTCGGGAGTGGGATCCTCGGCGTCCTTCGGGGGCTTCTGTCGGCGGGGAGAGCGGGATGGGGCGGCGAGGCCGCGGGATTCGGTGCGTGGGGAGGCGGCGGGGCCGGGCTGGGCAGCGGGGGCCGAGGCTCTGAAGGGCGGGCAGCGCATCCCGGGCTCATCCCCCGGCGGTGAGAACGGAGAATCCCCCCCACACCCCCCCCCAGGGCTTTGGGGGGGCTGCCCGGGGAAGGGGTTGGTCCCCGGAGGGGATCCCGGTGCTGCCGGAGCCGCTTTTCCCCGCCGGTGGGAGGCGAGAGGCTGGGGAGAAAGTGCTTGGCTTGGGGTGTTGCTTTGCTTGCTTGCTTTTTATTCTTTCTTCCTGATGCTCCCGGGTTTTTCTTTGAGCCCCGTGGATGGCTGCGTGCCTGCCCACATCTCGAAGCGAGCCCGTGGAGAAAGGATTCAAATACAGCCGGCTGCACTTGGGAATCCCAGCATCCCAGCGTGGCAGGGGTGGAAAGGGACCTTAGAGAGAGAGCATCGAGTCCAACCCCCCCCCACCAGGCAGCAGCATCATTAAGTATCACCTAGATCCACCCAGGGATGGGTGAGCACCCCCTGCTCAGTCCCCAACATCCCTTTATTCACCCCAAACTCCACAAATCCTCGCACCACCTCCTGATGTGCGTGGAGGGGGGGGGGTGGCATCCAGGCTCCTGCCTCCCTCGCCTGTGTTTTGAAGTAGCAGCTCCTGAGAAATCCAGGGCTGGCTGTGCAGGGGCTGGCTCTGCTCGCTGGGGGCAGGCTCCAGTCATCAGCGTTTCTTTCTCTTCGGCCCGTTCCCAACAAACGCGATCCCTGCACCGGGCTCGGGCTGCCTGACAAAGCTGCGTGTTCCTGGGTTGGCTGGTTTTTGGTTGGTTTTTTTTTTCCCCCTTGCCCTGTTTATTTTTAGGGTCTTAGCGCCTGTTTGGAGAGGAGTTGTTCCATCGTCATGGCAACTGGGCCGAGTGTATGATAAACATGATTAAAGGAAACCTTTTTGGGTTTTTTTTTTTTCCCATCTGAAATGTGATTTTTTTTCTTTTTTTCTTTTTTTTTTCCTTTTTGGAATCCACGTTCAACCTGCTGCCGGGGCTGCCTGAGCTCTGGGGTTGGTGCTTTTGCTTTCACTGGGCACCCTGTGCCCTTGGGATTGTGGCTGCTTGGTGGTAAACACTCCCCCTGCATGCTGGTGTGGCAGGAGCAGTGTGATGAGGGGAGCTGTTCCCGGGATGAAGGGTTTGTGGCTTGCTCAGGAATGAGTGTGCTGGTGTCAGAAAGCAGGTGAGGGGCTGAGCAGAGGAGCTTGGGTTTCTGCAGTTTGCTCTCCCTTGTGCTGGGAGCCTGGAAGAGGAGGGGTGGGATACAGCAAAGCAGGGAGGTGAGCAGTGCTGGCTGTGAAACTGGCTGGGCTGGAGGGTTGGGGTGACCCCTGGGCAGGGCTGGAGGGTCAGGGTTGATTTCTGGACAGGCGCTGGAGGTTCAGGGGTGAGCCCTGGGCAAAGCTGGAGGTTCAGGGGTGAGCCCTGGGCAAAGCTGGAGGTTCAGGGGTGAGCCCTGGGCAAGGCTGGAGGTTCAGGGGTGAGCCCTGGGCAAGGCTGGAGGTTCAGGGGTGAGCCCTGGGCAAGGCTGGAGGTTCAGGGGTGACCCCTGGGCATGGCTGGAGGGTCAGGGTGACCCTTGGGCAAGGCTGGAGGGTCAGGGGTGACCCCTGGGCAAGGATTGGAGGGTCAGGGTGACCCCTGGGCAGGGCTGGAGGGTCAGGGTTGATTTCTGGACAGATGTTGGAGGTTCAAGGGTGACCCCTGGGCAGGGCTGGAGGGTCAGGGTGACCCCTGGGCAAAGCTGGAGGGTCAGGGGTGAGCCCTGGGCAAGGCTGGAGGTTCAGGGGTGAGCCCTGGGCAAGGCTGGAGGTTCAGGGGTGACCCCTGGGCAAGGCTGGAGAGTTGGGGTGACCCTTGAGCAGGGCTGGAGGGTCAGGGTGACCCCTGGGCAAGGATTGGAGGGTCAGGGTGATGGCAGGAGCTGCCTCAAGCTGTTGAAGCAGGTTCAACACTTCTAAGTGTTGGGGTGCACTGCTCACAGTCAGGCCACCCTTGTCTCCAAGAGTCAAGCCCAAAAGCTGCTTGGCTCCTCTGCTTCTCCTCACCCAGCTGGGAACCCTCCCACCCCTGCTCTCCTTCAGGCTCTGCTGCCTCTTTGCTACCCCAGGAAGGTTGGAGAACAGCAAACACTTCCAAGAAAAAGGAACTCTTTCTCAGATGGGAGCTGGTAAAGGAACCAGTTTGCCTCTAAACCCCCCCCCCCCCCCCCAGATACTTGTGAACACCTTGCTTTAGTGTGAAGCAACAACATTTTTGAGGCAAGAAGCCCTGAATTGCTGGTGTTTGCTTTAAGCAAAGTCAAGCTTGCAGTGGGATTAGGCAACGAAAACTCTGGAGCAGCTCTTATCGTGAGGACATCCTCAGGCATTTCCTTCCCAGGAGCTTCCTGCCTCTGGCTCCCAACGAGCTGATTTTCCTGAAACAAGAGGTGCAGTGAGTGCCAGAGCTGAGGGGAGGACAGGAGTTTATTGCAGGGTGGTGGGTTCTTTTGTTTTGTTTCATTTTGGGTCTTTTTGTTGGTTTTTTTTTATCCCCCCTTATTCTTGCTTGATTTTAGTATTTCTTAAGGTCTGCTTTGGAAAGCTGCCAGGGTTTGGAATTGTGGGTTTTTTTTATAGATGTAGAAATCTGCATCTCTTCATTCCTTGCAAGCAGGAGCTTAGTTTTGACACACCTAACAGGGTTTTAACTGCTTAATTCCCCTCTAAACCATCCAGCAAGTGGTGCTGGTGGTGGCTAAGGGATTTTTAGGATGCTGTTGGTGTCCTGAGCAAGGAGCAAACACCCTCGACGTGCTCCCCACACACATCAGTGGTGGCAGGAGCCAGAGCCTGCTGCTTGAGCAGGAGGTATCACGTGTGTCTGGGCAGCAGCACCTTCCCCACGTGGATCCAAGTGATGAAAATCCCAAAGCTCCCAAGTCCAGGCGAATCTGGAGCTGGAAAATCTCTGGGGAGAGTTTTCTTAGCAGCGGGGGGGGGGGTTTTAAGAGCTGTGCTAATGAAACTGGTGCCTGCCTGGCTGTTGCTACCACTTCATCAGATGCTCCACCAGCAGCCTTGCACCTCTTTGAGCAGGGAATCCACCAGAGGCTCGGGAAACCTGGATCTGACTGGAACTGACCCCAGTGTGGAGCAGGGAGCTGCTGCCGCGACCTCCAAACGGCTCCACGACGTTGTTTGTTTGCCCAGGGCAACCAGCAAGGCCTGGTGTCTGCAGGAACATTGCACAACCCAGCAGGAGTTTTTGGCTGCAGATTCCTCCTGCTCACCCACCGTGGCTGTCTCCAGGCCTCAGGAAACCTCAGGAGCAGCTCAGTGCAGCAGAAGCTCCTGGTTCAGCTTCGCTGCTCCCGCGGCCGGTGGGGATCTGCTGGAGGTCAGCTCCCCTGCTGGAGTTCAGCTCCCCTGCTGCCCATCCAGCTCACACCCAGTGTGGGATCCCCAGGACCATCTTGCTGCCTTTTTTTTTTTGCTTCTTTTTCCCCCCCTGAGGTGCTCCTGAGCTGAGGTTTGTGGGTTGTTCACCTCGTGCTGCTTCCAGAGTGACCTCCCGAGACGTGGCTTCGGTGTCAAGACCTGGGCAGCTCTGAAGGTGCCACTTCAATGTGTGCTTGGGATGGTTTTCTCCTGGCTGGGTAACATCTGGGTGCCATCCCTGCTTTCTTTTGCACCATCCTTCATCCCTCTGTGGGCTCTGACAAGACCTGGCTGCTTCCTTCAGGCCATCTGCAGAAGTCATCAGGCAGCAGATGCTGCAAGAGGCCGTTGGAAGGAATGGAGGGGAAGGATTTTTTTTTTGAGCTGCTCTTGCTCTTGAGTCAAAGCACAGGAAATCTGCTGGAAGACCTGGAAGATCAGGCTCAGGGCAGAGCCTCCCTGGGTCCTACCCCAGGTCCTACCTCTGTTCCATCCCCAGGGCCCAACTGGCTCGAGGGGGCTCCCCAGACTTTGTGAGCTGCTGTTGGGCTTTGGAGCTGCTGGCCAGGGCTGAGCTTGTCACAGGTCACTTCCTAAACCACCTCTCCTGTCCCTGCTGCCACCCAGGGTTGCACATTCTCCTTCCCCACAAGAGGCAGAGCCTCCAGGCTCTGTGTGGAGCCAGTTGTGGTGCAGAGATGCACGAGGAGGAGTCCCCAGAAAAGATCCAGGTCTCCTGTGCTGGCTTTTTGGGGTTTTTTTTTGTAAATCAAGGCCTCAAACCAAAGCTCCAACGACCTCAAGAAGCTGCAGCCACGTGAAGCAAGGTGGAGTTTGCAGGGCTTGTATTTAGAGTACTGCAGCCAAATTCTGTCAACTCCTCAGAACACTTCAAGGGTCATCCGTAGGCGTCGGAGAAGATCTCGAGACAATAATAGTGCTCTATTTTAACACACTCATTACAGAGTTTAACTGCCCTCTGCCTCTAGCTAAACTCTTTTTTTCCTCGTGCTCAAAAGGTGCAGCAGTGGAAAGGCTCTCATCATAAGCAGCAGCATCTCTGAGCAGCCTCTTTCCCTTCACTGGCTTTTAAAATCTGATTTTTTTCCTTTCTCCGTGGAGCCTTAGAAGGAAAAAAACCTGCAGCAAAAAGATGTTTTGGCAGCTGTGTGCTTGTAATTATTGGTGTGTTCACCACACACAACTACTGGGTTGTTTGGGTTGGTTTTCAGCTGATGGGGAGCTGTGCTGGGGGATTGATTCCCTTTGCTGAAAGGACATGGGGGGTTGGACTAGATGATCTTCTAGGTCCCTTCCAACCCCTAATATCTGTGAATCTGTGAATATCTGTGACATCTAGTTTGGGAAGGAGTTGAAATGTTGTTTTCAAGTGGTGAGAGAGGTGTTAGTGTAGAGAGGGGGGACAGGGGGCTCCTGTCCTCACCCCCACTGCTTTAGCTCAGCTAATGGGCTGAGGAAAGGGGGATTTGCTCCATGTCTGGATAAAAAGACCAGGAGGGTCTGGATAAAAAGACCAGGAGGGTCTGGATAAAAAGACCAGGAGGGTCTGGATAAAAAGACCAGGAGGGTCTGGATAAAAAGACCAGGAGGATCTGAATTCTCTCAGTGCCAGTGCAGGAGGGGGATGCTGTTGAGTGTGGCTTTGACAGTGACTGTGGTGTGGCTGGGGCAACTGGTTCCCCCCATGATGGGACAACTGGTTCCCCCCATGATGGGACAACTGGTTCCCCCCATGATGGGACAACTGGTTCCCCCCATGCTGGGACATCTGGTTCCCCCCATGCTGGGACATCTGGTTCCCCCCATGCTGGGACATCTGGTTCCCCCCATGCTGGGGCATCTGGTTCCCCCCATGCTGGGGCATCTGGTTCCCCCCATGCTGGGGCATCTGGTTCCCCCCATGCTGGGGCAACTGGTTCCCCCCATGCTGGGGTAACTGGTTCCCCCCATGCTGGGGCAACTGGTTCCCCCCATGCTGGGGCAACTGGTTCCCCCCATGCTGGGGCAACTGGTTCCCCCCATGCTGGGGCAACTGGTTCCCCCCATGATGGGGCAACTGGTTCCCCCATGCTGGGGCAGCTGGCAGTGTTCTGCAAAGCCCAGCTAGCAGAGGAGCTTGGACCACTGCTCAGTCCCTGTGCTTGCAAGGTGAAGGCTGAGGAAAGGCATCAGCCCCCTTCTACCCTAGGGTGCTGAAGAAGGAAGAACCTTTTTAGCATGGCAGTTGGTTTTTTGAAGCCAAGAAGTGCTTGTCTGGCCTGTACTGGTTTGACTTTTACAGCTTGTGTGATGTTGGTTTGGTTTTAATTCTGCTTTTTTTTTTTCCTGGAGAAGCAACTGTTCTTTGATGTATTTTGATGCTGTATCAAAGCAACTTGAATAAAAAAAAGCTAAATGAGATGTCTTGATTCAGAACACAAAGTTGACTCAACCCTTGCACATCTTGGACTTTCCCACTTCCAGCTTCTGCAGGGGCAAGATCCACCTGTGGTCCCATTGCTTTGACCAGTTTGGAGGGTTCTTTTCTGCCCTTCCCTTTGTCTGGCTGTAATCTTGAGGGGAAAACTATTCCCAGCTCCTTTGAGGTTTATTCCTGTTGTTTCTTGTGGCTCACAACAGCTATTTAATAGAGGGGTGTTTATTCTCTCCCATGCAATTTCACCCCACCATTCACAACTGCAGAGCTCTCTCTGCTCCTGTGACAGCCAAGGAATAAAGAAAACTTCCCCACCCTTGTTAATGTGTCTGACACAAGGGTGTTTAAAGCAGAGGGTGCTGAGGATGTGCAGTGTGCCTTCCAAGTGATGGATTGGAGCCTGACAACCCTCAAGCCTGTAAATACCAGAAACACCAGTAGGAACTGAATTTCCAGCCTCTAACTGCCCCCCTGGGAGCAGGAGCCTTTCCCAGCTGGAAAGCTGCAGCAGTTGGGATTTAAACAGTGTGAACTCTTCATATTCTAGGAAATGCTGCTTGGGACAGTGTAGCTCAGCACTGGGAAGGGGGATTTAAAAAGCAGATCTTGTGCTTTCTGTTGTTTTGGTCACTGTGGTGGGTGTCCCCAGCTCCATCCCCTGGGCTGGAGGTTGTGCAGATCCCAGCAAGATGCTCCTTCCTAAAGGGAAGCAGCCTGATGAAATAAAAGATCATCTTTCCAGGTCCCTTCCAACCCCTAATATTCTCTGAAAGCTACATGGTTTGGGTTTTTTTTAGGAGGAAAAAGGAAAACCAACCCCCAAAGCCTCTGCTGGGTGGTTGCTTCCCCTTGGCATCAGTTTGGTGCAGTGCTGCTGATGGGCTTGGAAAGTGCTGGAGATAAATGCAGCGTGGGAATAATCACTCCAACTTCATTTTCCTGCTCTCTTAGCACCTATCAGCAGTATTGACAGCTCTGCCAGGGCTGGAATCAGCCCTTCTGTCTCCACAACACCCCCCCCTCTGCCTGCATCATCCCCCCTGGATGTTGCTCTGCCTGCCATGCTCCCCAGTGGGCAGATCACAGATGACACTGGGAAAAACCAGAGAGCTCCTGGAAGAGTTTTTCATGTGGCTGCCTGGCCCTGAATTCCCAGGTGGTTGCTGCTGGAGTGTGGGAAGAGTCTCAAAAGAGCCACGTTGGAGCTGCTGGTGTTTTCTTAGAGTACCAAGCAATTAATTTGGGCAAGCAGGGAGTTGTAAGCTGGTAATTAAGGAGGAAAGCACCTTAGGCCAGCAGAACAAGGTGGTGTGGGTGTCCTGCTTGGTGTTGAGATTGTTCCTTTGTAATTGCAGCAATTGCAACTGGCTTGATCAATGTTGCAGGCAGGTGAGTGTGGGGGTGTTCAGAAAAACAGGGTAAATGCCACGGGCTCTGCCCAAAAAAGTACCTGCCTGAGGGCACCTTGTTTAACTAAGAATGTGCAGTCCTGTAAACTGGCAGCAGTAATCCTTTTACAGGGCTGAGTAAACTCTGAAGCTCTGACATGGAGATCGTTCTCTTCCTTATATAGGGCTGGCTAAGTGCTGGGCAGTAATGAGATTGGAATAAAAGGCTTTGGTGAGGAAGATGAACTGGCAGTCCCAGCTGAATCCCAGGCTTCTCCTGGTGTACACAGACTTCAAACCAGGAGGGTGTGGGTGCTGGACTTGGATTCCATGCCTCTTGATTTGGAATTTCAGCTCCTGAATGGTGGTTGGTTGCTCCAGCTGAAGATCGACCCAGATGGAAGCCCCTTGTCTCTTTAGGTTTGACTTTGTTGAGGTTTGATTCTGTGTTTGTGTGTGTGTGTGAGAGAGAGAAAAAAAGCCAGCAGAGCAAAATCCTGCAGAGCAAAAGCCTTGTGGTGTTGATTCATAGCAATGGTTTGGGTTCCAGAGTGGCTGGATTTGGTTTGATTTTGTTGGGAGTAGTTTAAGCTGCACTAATAGAAGCTGTTCTGCTCTGGAATATGAGAATCCATGTGGGATAGTGAATTAATATCATTTTATCTGCTTTAATTCACAGTGTATCTTGTGCAGACAGGGCTCCCTCTGGAAGTTCTGCTTGGTGTAGTCAGATATGGTCAAGGAAAAACGTGTTGCCTTGGCTGTCCTGGGTGAATTTACACACTGCCAGCCTCAGTGCATGGCAACTGTGCTGGGAGTGTGTGAATCAGCTGCTCCATGGCAGATCCTAGTCCTAGAAAGTCTCAGCCTAAGTGACTGATGGAGGGAAGACATGGCAGGAATCATTAGAAAAGCAAAGGCAGCGTTTGAAATCATTTTGTTTCCTTTCATCTTTACTCTTAGGAAAGACAGGGCTGATACCTGGAAAAGAGGCTTGAAAGAGAAGAGGTTGGGGGTTGGTAGAGAGGAGCTGGAGGAAAATGGGAATTGTTCTGCACTGGGATCTTCAGCCAGCTCCTTGTTTTTGTGAGGATGCTGAGGTTGGGGGTGGGGGCAGGTAAGGAAGGGAGGAGGTGAGTGGGTGATGTGACTTTTTACCTGGCTGCTACCTGAGCACCTTCTCAAAGCTGTACAAGCAGAGTGGGTGAACATGGACCAACTTGGGAAGAGGGTTTTTTTGGGGTGGGGGGGAGAGTGACTCATTGCAACTTACCCAAAGTGACCTGATTTAGTTAAATGAGGCTAAATATAACCCATGTGAAAAGTACTGCCATGTGGGAGGAGACGACAGCACTTGGCTCTCAGCCTCTCAGTTCTGCAGGGAACATCTTTCACGACTGGTGACTAATAATTTTTACTCGTGCTGACTTTGGAAAGAACATCTCTGCTCCATCCCCACTTGGAGGGGAGCTGGGGGGGGGGGAGGGAAATTGTTCCTAACCTCTCACTCCTTCCCCCCGCCTCTCTCCCTTCCAGCTTCCTGCTATGGACAGTGCTATCACCCTGTGGCAGTTCCTCCTCCAGCTCCTCCAAGAGCCTCAGAACAAGAATATCATCTGCTGGACCTCCAACGACGGGGAGTTCAAGCTGCTGCAGGCAGAGGAGGTGGCCAGGCTCTGGGGAATCCGCAAGAACAAGCCCAGTATGAACTACGACAAACTCAGCCGTGCTCTCAGATACTATTATGTGAAGGTAACCAAGCCCCTAAATCCACCTCCAATCCTTAGCCCAGCTTCTGCCTAATGAGCTTTGTTTTCCTTTTTCATTCTCTTCAGGGGTGTCACTTCTGGCCCCAAGGTGCACTAGTTTATATTTAGAGGGGTTGGGTTTTGCCCTTGTGCTGCGTTTCCTCCCTGGTGGTTGTTTTCTAATAACACAGGGACATACTCTGTTTTGTGGTCTTGAAATAGCTGATCAGCCTACATCCTGCTGACTAGTTCAGCTACTTTTTCAGCTGCTAGTTTTTTTTTCTTCTCATTAAGAAGAAAGGTGGTTTGATGGGAAGGATTAGCTCTCCATCCTGCATCCCGTGAGCCTGATTATTGTACCCAAGTCAGGGATCTTGGGTGGGGATAATAGGTAATTTTATTTTATTTTATTTTATTTTATTTTATTTTATTCCATAGCTGATCTTTTAAAACACATTACACAGAATTGTTTGGCACTTTTAAGGCTGCTGTTAGTATGTTTACTATCGGGTTAAGTTGTAGGGTTTTGTCTGAGAGCTCTGGAAACAAGACTTTGGGAGCATAACTGAAGTGCAAGAATGCTATGTGTTGTAAAAAAAACCCCATTTTTTGATGAGAACTTACAGGCTACCTAATTCCTCAGCCCATTTTAGTGTTGTAGTGAAGAAGGTCTAAACATCTGTATTTTCTGACCCCCCAGAACATCATCAAGAAGGTGAATGGTAAGAAGTTTGTGTACAAGTTTGTGTCTTACCCGGAGATTTTAAACATGGATCCACTCGTCGTGGGGCGTCTGGAAGGAGACCCTGAAGTGAGTGGGTTGGCAGAAGTCAGCAGTGCTCCAAAGGATGTGGAAAACTGTGGGAAGGAGAAGTCTCAGTCGTGTGCTAAATCCTCCAGCCGCAATGACTACATCCACTCAGGCCTCTACTCCTCCTTCACTCTCAACTCCCTCAACTCTTCCAGCGTCAAGCTCTTCAGGTCCATCAAGATTGAGAATCCAGCTGAAAAGCTGGCCGAGAAGAAACCCGCTCAGGATCCCACCCCTTCTGTCATCAAGTTTGTCACCGTGCCCTCCAAAAAGCCTTCGTCTGTCCCCCTGGTCTCCAGCACCTCAGTTGTCTCCGTCACTTCCAGCGCTTCTGCCACCTCAACCGCGCCCTCCCTTCCCCTGGGGTCAGAAGAAACTCTCCAGACCTTGGAGACTCTGGTTCTCCCCAAGTTAACTGTCCCTGAAGCTCCAGCACCTTTGTCAAATTTAACCAGCAGCTTCACCCCGACTCCTCCCGTAGCCTCGGTTTCTCCTGCCCTGCAGGTCCCTTCCACCCCCCCGTCGCCTCCCCTGAGCTCCAACCCCGACCTGGACATTGACACGGACATCGAGTCCGTGGCTTCTCAGCAGCTGGAGCAGGCTCAGAGCCTTCAGCATCAATCCCCAGAGCCCAAAGAGCAGGATTCATCCGTGCTGGAGAAGGAATTTGCCAATCACCTCTCCAGATCTAAAAAACCCAAAGGGCTGGAGCTGGCTCCGACTCTGGTCATTACGGGCAGTGATCCAAGTCCCCTGGGGATCCTGAGTCCTTCTCTCCCAACTGCTTCTCTTACTCCAGCACTTTTCTCTCAGGTAACCTCAATCCCTTCTCATTTCTTTGTTTGTTTTTTTTTCAGTGCCAATAGCAGTTGTGTTGTATTTTAAACAATAAGGAAAATGCAAGTGGGAAGTGAGTAGCCAGGAGATTGCATTTGGAGCTTGGAAACTCGGGATGTCCCTCCCTTCATTTATTTGTTTTTTCTTCATGCAACATAATTTTTATTCCTAGGCAGAGTTAACTCTCACCCCAGAGTGTGCCCAGGCTCTGCACCCTGTCCAGGCTTGGCATGTGGAGGCAGGATCCAAACCAGCAGCAGCAAGATCCTTTGTAAATGTTGCCAGGCTGATACAGAATGATTCCAAACCCTGCCCTTCTCCTTCAGGCTGATTTCTGGAAAGACTTTAAAAATAGTGAACCCCTGGAGGTGTCTGTGCAGCAGCTTCTGCTTCTTTACCTGCTTCAAGAGGCATTTCCTTAAGACCAGAGTATTGTGACTTAACTGCAATAAGAACAGCTCCTTAATTGGGTTGTTGTGCTTGTGTGGGAAAGAGAAGCTTCTGTGCCTCATGGAAAATCTGGAAGAGAACTGAATCCAACTAGGCTGTTAAATTGTTCTGTTTAGGTTTAATTTCTTTCCTGAAATAAATTGGAATTAGCAGGGAAACTGCTGGTTGGAAACTGAAATGGCTGAAGACAGAAGGGGGAATAAAACCCCCCAAACAAGTGGAGTTGCTGTTTGGCATCCAGAGCATTTGGCTGGTGAACCTGGAACATCCAGAATATTCAGAAGCTGGATGTGAAGCAGAGCTGTCCCCACAGACCAGGAGTGTGCCCTCAGTCTGCTCTCTCCAGCCTCCCAGGCTGGGTTTTCCAGAGCCTCATGCAGGTGCTGGAGCTCAGGAAGAGCTGGTCCCTGTGGATCCCAGCATGGGGTTTGGGACAAGAGGGGACCAGGGGAGGGAGAACCAGATGGTGGCTGCTGCTGTGGTGGGGTCTGAAGGGAGGAGGTGGGAGGAGGGAATGGGAGTTGTGCAGTTTGGACCCAGCCCAGTGCAGCTGCAGGCACTGGGGTGTTTGGGGGAGGTTGCCATGTGCTGCCTGTTGCTCCCTGCCCCAGCTGATGAGCACCTTGGTGTGTTTTGCAGACTCCCATCTTGCTGACCCCGAGCCCCTTGCTCTCCAGTATCCACTTCTGGAGTACCCTCAGCCCAGTTGCTCCCCTCAGTCCTGCCAGGTTGCAAGGTGCTAACACACTCTTTCAGGTAAGTGTAGCCAATCTCTCCACTCTTTCCTCAGGAGACCTGCAGGAATCAGCCCAGTTTTCTGATGTAGAAATAAAACCCAGTGAGCTTTCTGTTTTCTGGCCCCTGTGTTAGCTTTGGAGGGTGTTTAATTCTAGTGTTTACCCAGTTTTATTGAAGTCTATTGCAAATGTTGAAATGTTTGGAATTACTAGCAGTCTGGGCTCTAGTTACAGATTTCTTTCTTTTTAGGTCTGTCCATCCTGTAAAACTTTCCTCCCTGTAATTTTACCAGAGGAGATTTTTCTGGAAGTTGAATTTTGTTACTGTACTGATTGTTTGAATCACTTGGTAGCAGTCTCTCCTGTTCTTCCTTCCCCTTTGGAATTGCAATAACCACAACTGCTGCCTGGTTAGGCACAGGGTAGAATTTAACTCCTTGTCTTTGGAGTTTTCCATCTGTCATCTCCATGGAGATGCAGGAAGTAGCTGATCTGTACCACGAGGACAGGGAATAAACAAGGAGGTCTGAAAAATGCACTGGGTGGTTTTTTTCTCTCTAAATAGCTGATAATTAACTGAGGGACAATTCAGAGTGTGGTTTCCCAACCACCTGTATTGGAGCCACAGGTTAGAGGATGGGCAGTGTGGGGGTTACAGCCTCCAGTGACATGGCTTATAACATTTTATTTTATTTTATTTT